>UCOH01009580.1:0-43328 GCA_900474275.1 Synergus japonicus
ATTCTCTACAGTATTTTTTCTTCCGATTATATATGTGATATCTAGAAGTATTATTTAAGCAAATATAAAGATTTATGTCAAACTACCATGTAAGTCCGCACATTGTTTTGCGTTTGTACTCATTCTATTTAATGTTAGTTTTAAGCATATGTTTAAAATTCCGTTCAAATGTCATTCTCACTCGGGGGGGAGTATGTAGGGTCTTAGCGTTTCGCAGGGTCTTAGCGCCCCGACTGAACTCTTTTATTGAGCGAGAGACTAGCGAGTTTCCTTTCTAGTTTTTACGAGTATTATGGCGGAATGAGTGAGAGGGAATGCTCTCTCAAGGACTTCTTGATGTAGCCATGTTTGCAAGAGCATGTGCGTAAGTACGTGCAATGTACTATTCTTCAATAAAGTTATTTTTTGTTGTTCAATCATTAACCACGTGTTATTACTACTGATTAATGTGGAGTAGGCCACAGGACAAGTATAATTATTAATTTATACATAAACAAAACCTACACACATGTGAAATCTTGCTTGCTTGACACAAAAGAAAGTCGTTTCTGCATCGTGTGGTAACTGGAGACGAAAAGTGGATTTATTTTGAGAATCCGAAACGAAGAAAATCGTGGGTCGATCCCGGACAATCATCAACTTCTTTCTCAAGACGTAATCTCTTTGGACGCAAGACGATGCTGTGCGTTTGGTGGGATCAGGAGGGTGTCGTCTACTATGAGCTATTAAAACCTGGTGAAACTGTCGATGCTCACCGCTACGACCAACAACTAATCAAATTGCGCGGTGCTTTGCGTGAAAAAAGGCCGGATTATGAAGAAAGACATGAGAAGCTGATTTTTCTTCACGACAGCGCCCCATCGCACACGTCAAAAATGGTCCAAAACTACTTGAAAACACTCAACTGGGAGGTGCTACCTCATCCCGCTTATTCACCAGACCTGACCCCTTCTGATTACCACCTGTTTTCGTCGATGGGTCACGCGCTCGCTGAACAACACTTCGATTCGTACGAAGACGTCGGAAAATGGCTTGATGAGTGGTTTGCATCGAAAGATAAAGACTTTTTTTGGCGTGGTATACACAAATTGTTCGAGAGATGGAGAAAATGTATAGCAAGCGAGGGAAAATACTTTGAATAAAGTTTATTTTATTTTCTGCAAAAAAAAAATACTTTCTTTTGTCTAAAAAACAGCGGATTTAAGCTTATACACCTGGTAAATACAAAAACAGTTTAAGAAAATACTTGTTCACCACGAACCTTTAAGATTCTGGAGTGGCTACGTCTGGCGAAATAGAGTAATTAATTCGATGTAATAAGTGTATAATAATTGTAAAGATATAAAGTGCTCAAAAAATATTTTAAAAATTTCAAAATATTTTTAAAAGCCTTTTAGGAGATTGCAGAAGATTTAATTAGTAATATGATTAATAATATAATATAATTAGTAATATTTGTTCTCATCATAAATAAAGCGCTTTGAAATTGTGAAGATTTCGTCTTTAGAGCGACAATTGTTCACTTCAAAGCCATATTAGGCGAATAACAGATTACTATTTCCTTCCTTAAGAGTATGTTCATTGCAATATTGTAAGTCTGTGCAGGCTGCTTGGACTAAATTAACGGAGCTCTCTTTTGTGAGATCTGTCCACGCCATAAATAAAGCGCCTTGAAGATCAAACGTGTCCGGATATTGAGCGGCATTTGTATATTGTATAGCTGACAGTTATCCTCCAATGGTTTCCTGCACCTTTTCTTGCTCAATGCAAAATCATCGGCTAATTATCCAATGTTTGTCTCTCCCTCTATAGGTGTGCATACCTCAAATATTTTCTTTTACAATTCACCAAATTTATATAAAACCTCGTCTCTAAAAGTAATCGTAGCATCAATCTCCATAAAATTGAATTGCAATTTTTTTTGTATTAACAAAGTGATGTTTAAAACTCAACTAATCATTTTCTGTCCCTTTCAGTCACATCTAGCAGCACTTCATCTGCACTGCATGTCCACGAAAGTCCTATACCAACTGGACCGCCGTCTGCTTCAGATTGCCCTCCTCCTAGTTCCGGACAGAATATTCAAAGCCATATAAGGCAAAGAGCAGATTACTGTATCCTTCCTTAAGAATATGCGCACTGCAATATTGTAAGTCTATGTAAGCTGCTTGGACTGAATTAATGGAGCTCCTTTTTGTGAGATTTGTCCACGCCATAAATAAAGCGCTTTGAAGATACAACGTATCTGGACATGGACATGGAGTAGCATTTGTTTATTGAACAACTCATCAGTACTTTGCCTTCTTCCTAGTTCCGAACACAATCTTCGAAGCCATATTAGGCGAAGCGCAGATTACTCTGTTATTCTGTATGAGCATGCGCACTACTATATTATAAGTCTCTGCTAGCTTTTTGGACTGAGTAGACAAAGTTATAATTAGTGATATTTGTTCTCGTTATAAATAAAGTGCTTTGAAATTGCGAAGTTGACGTTTTTGAAGCGACAATTGCAGACTTCAAAGCCATATTAGGCGAAGAACAGATTACTGTGTCCTTCCGTAAGAGCTTGTGCATTGCAATATTATAAGTCGGAGTAAGCTGCTTGGACTGAGTAGGCAGAGCTATAATTAGTAATATTTGTTCTCTTCATAAATAAAGCGCTTTGAAATTGCGAAGTTTTCGTCTTTAGAACGACAATTTCAAACTACAAAGCCATATTAGGCGAAGAACAGATTACTGTTTCTTTCTTTAAGAGTATGCTCACTGCAATATTGAAAGTCCGTGCATGCTCCTTGGACTGAATTAACGGAGCTCCTTTTTGTGAGATTTGTCCACGCCATAAATAAAGCGCCTTGAAGATCAAACGTGTCCGGATATTGAGCGGCATTTGTAGATTGCTTGTTCAGAAAAATTATTGAGTATTAGTGATTAGCTAAATTTAGCCAAATTTTAAAATTTTAGTAAGTTCAAGAAAAAAATTGTACACATTTTGACGTGGTATTTTACAACGCACAAAGTATTCAAATAAAACGTAATTAATCATAAAGTTTCAATATAATTACTTGTGACCTGTCGGCGTCAGTTTTTAGTATTAAATAATAGTTCACTTCCATTTAGATTAAAAATTACTTCAATATTAATCTGACAATGATCATTACCATACAATATTGTAATTGTAATAATAACATCTTGTAATACACGCCACTCTCACAATAGTAGCCCCTACATTAGCGGATATAGTTGGTAAGGCGTTCTGTGAGGCAAGGAAAGAGACGTCACGAACTTTGAATTTTCATTATTTGACAAGTTATAGTTGAAAAACCAAATTTACAAAAATTCAAAATGTACATAAAAATTTTTTAATTCAATATTTTGAAAAATCCTTTGGCACGTTTTGAGGTATTTGTAGTACCAATATACTCTACAAATTTCATCAATTTATCTACAACTATCTTTAAGTTAATAGGGCGACAAAAAATAACGACATCCGCCATTACACACACACACACACACATATATATATATATCCGGATAATTGATTAGAATGTTGTGTTAGATATTTATCACGCGAGGAAAGTTTAATTAAACGATTTTTAAAAAATATTTAAAAATGTATCGAAAACAAAGCTTCGTCTAGTGAAAGCTGTGGATTGAAATTCTTTCCGAATAGTTTAAAAATTTGTATCCGAATCAAACAGTTTCATTCCTATCTAATTCGAAAAAATCAGAATTAATCTGAACCTTCAATCAGAATAAATCTTGTCAATCGAAATGAAACCGAGTTTTTCGGAATCATTCGTATTAATTCGAATCCATTAGGATTGAAAGTTATTGTTGACCGGATTCATTCGGATTGAAAGTTCAGAATTGAACTTTTTAAATGTGTGATAGGTCTGTGATAGGTCACTCTTTTTTTCTTTTGTAACGAACCCTTTTGTCTTCGAAAGATCTATGAAGAGGATTTCTTTTTATTTTCAAAGTGTCTGGCTGTTTTGACCTTTTAAGTGACCAAAAAACATCTGCCATCATATTTACATTCCGTCTTCCTTGATAGCGAAGTTCTATTTCCTTAATTTAATGGTGAAATCGCTCAACTGGTTCTTCACTATAGTCTCTGAGATTTTCTGGAAAGTAGTCATGATGAGAATGTACGAAATGTAACTTTAAGTTCATTAAGCAGCCTAAATTTTGGAAACTGCAACAAACTAAAGACTCGTAATCAACACTCTTCTGATTTCTCAAGAAATTTTCTGCGATCTTTTTGAAACTTGACTATGCAGCCATCTCTTTAGGATTCACTTCTGTGACAAATTTTTCGACTCTAAATAAAGTTAGAATTTGAGGACCATCAAAGTACCTTCTTTCAATTTAGCATCACTGATGTCAAAGAATTTTCTTCATCCTTGGTAAAAAAATGCCCATAGTCTTTTCCTCTATTTCGATAAACGTAAGCTTTAATTCCCTTAGACAAAAAGTTTTTCTTGTTTAATGCTGCAGCAAAATACTCAGCTCCATCGGTAATCCCAAATCTCTTATAAGATCTTCTAGTTCTTCTTGATCAAAAGATTGTGGAGTCTTAGGATTCAGTACAGTGTTACTAGTCCCTGCAGTTATATATTCATCTTCGTTCGTATCTATCTCTTTCATTGTCTGAGCTTTCCCTGTCACTTTCATCGGCTGTGTTTTCAGTAACATCCATAGGCTCAGTAATGTTTTCAGTGATATTCATAGGCTCTTGAGCTGTAGTTTCAATTTTAATCGCTGATGTTGTTAGGTTCTTCATAGTACTTACATTGGTATACAACATCTCCGATCTATTTGATAATATAATATCTAGACGTAAAATTTCCCACTCCTTCTGAATTTGCAATATTTATAGGTTTGACCTTGAATTGACCTTGATAGTGATTCAATAGGGTCAAGTGGACATCAAATTCGAATTCAAAGACCCCGAAAACGAATCAAAATGGTCTCACTTAACCATATTTTCTTAAAATGTCAATACCGTGTATACTTAATACATAAGAACGTAAATAACCTCTGATTGACCTAAGAGGTCTTGATTTAAAAAATTTGATAATACCATATCTGGACCTAAAATTTCCCGTTCCTTCCGAATCTGCAATCAAAAATCCATTTTTGCAATATTTATCGGTTTGACCTTGAATTGACCTGGATTGTGATTCGATAGGGTCAAATAGACATCATATTCGGATTTAAAGACCCGAAAAACGTATTATTATCATCTCACATAAGCATGTTTTCTTAAATTTTCAGTACCGTGTAAACTATATACAAGAACGTAAATAACTTCTAATTGACCTGCGAGGTCTTGATTGACAAAATTTTATAATTCCATATCTGGACGTAAAATTTCCCGTTCTTTCCGAATCTGCAGTCAAAAATACATTTTTTGCAATATTTATCGGTTTGACCTTGAATTGACCTTGACATTGATTCGATAGGGTCAAATGGACTCAGGGACCCCAAAAACGTTAGGAATAGGGGTCATTTCGAATAAAATTCTTTTTTTTCAGCGATTTGACCTTCAATTGACCTAAATTGTGACGTGGTCGGGGTAATCGGACATCAGATTCGGACTCAGCATGCCGTGAAACATTAGGGTATATGGGTCACCTTTCTGTAACAAGACCTTTTTTTTGTGTGCCTGTATAATTTTATCGAAAAACACCACAAAAATAACTATAAAAAAAAATTATTTTTTAAATAAAGGTCACGATTAAATTCCTTGTTAAAATACTTCAAGATTGACCGTTCATATCCATAAAGAATATCTTCCCTGAATATATTTTCAACCGTTCCGGAAACTTTTTTAACACCCTGTATAAATAACCCTTCATTGTGTACGAAATACCCATAGTTTAAGGTGAGGATTTTGACAGAAGATCACTACGATAGATATTAATAAATTAAAGCATGTTCTGATATGTATAAAATAATATTGTAGTTGTGCCAACGACAACTTTGCATTTTGAAAAAAAGTTACGCAGGTATACATTCAAATACTTTGAAGTGTAGATCGTTCAATTTTGATGGCACATCAATTTGTCAAATACAATTTTTTTAAGTTTTTCTCAGAGCTATATAACTCTCTAGAACAAATTATGATTTTCAGCTTCCTCAAAAAAATATAGGGAAAAAAGTTAAAAATTATTTTATGCTCAAAAGTGGAGTTACATAAATTTGAGTGCTGGTTGTAGCAAGACAGTACGAGGCACATATTTGACATAGATTACTCGAAAGGTCTTGGAAAGCAGAAGATCTAGTGTAAATTTCAAATCGATCGATGAAACCCTCAAAAAGTTAGAAGCAAAAAAACAAAAAAAAAGTTTCAAAGTTACACTTGAAAATAAGCTATTTTTCAATGATTTTTTAATTCAAAGTCATCAAAACGCTTCAAAATTTCTTTTTAATCCTTTAATATCATTAAAGTAGCTAGAAATATACTTAAATATAAAAGTACATGACCTTATATCCCATTCCAACTGGTTTATCATAGTTAAACACCCGAGTGTAACAGCTGCCTGTTTTATCGACATAAAACATATGGCAATTCCTTTTATTAGCGGGAAAACTTGAATTAAAATTATTATAAAATAAGGAGATTTTGTCAACGCTAGGGAAAACGAGCAGATCGGCTATAGAATTAAGTTATTTTAGATTATTCATAGGAAAATGCTCTCGCTCCGAGTAGCACGTTCATTTATTAGGGTATTTCTATTTTCACCTAATTCAGGTCATTTACGACCAAGAAAATTTTGTGAGAGTACGTACCAAGGACAGGCTTCCCCATTAAGTAAATCCTCTTCTATGCTAATCCGTACCCCAATCATTAAATATTTTCTTTTTGCCTACCTACGGAATTCCCTAAATTGTGCATCTTTCCACCTCTTCTTATATTATAATTCTCCCTCTAGTTTTATGTATCTACTCTCTACCTCACTGTACTCTAGTTTTAATTTTGAGACTCAGATTTTTCTTGGCTCTCGACTTGGAAGGTTGTTCTCTCCCAAGTTCGGCGAAACCTCAAGTACGGTACTATTTGAATGTTCAAATCAGTAGACTTGTCTTTTAAGAACGTGCATCTCACTTGTAAAATTAATCGGTGTATTCTTGTTTTGAATATAAATTAAAATTTATCGAGTCTTGTGTGTTTTTCTTTCTTTCCTTAGGATAGTTGGATTTTCAAATCCTTAAAGTGACGTTACCTGCAGATTCAGATTCAGCGAGCAGATTCAAGAGAAACAATTTCAATCAATTTGAAATTTCGCGCCCTTTCTTATTAAGGCGCTTCACATATAATATATAGTGCTGCCACCATCATCGAGATATGTGAAACATTGTAAGACGAATGGTCACAGAGTTGCACATTATCAGTTATGTATAGACTATATAGTAGTATCTACAAGTCACAATAAAGTTCTCATATTTTAAATAACTAATTAAATGTTTATAATAATTAAAATTATATTTACACTCACTGCACTTGCGTGGAAAACTTCAAACTCGTCGGAATCGCCAACTTTGACCACTCGTTACACAATATACTATTTTCCCTGGTTTGAAAGATATACTACATTCCGAAATTTTCTTATTGTAGTGATTCTTTCTGTCCCTGCTTTCAAACATGCACAAAAAACATGGATACTTTGTGAAACCAGATTGTTTTCTAAGTATCAACGAAAGAATTTTCAAGTCTCCTCATATTTGCCATTGATGTTCTTCGTAATTCAATTTTTTCAAAATTATTTCAATATTAGAATACGCTTCTTTCATCACAGTTGAATGTATCAAAGGTACAGGAGCGTATTCGTTTGTATTATGAAAAAGGAATGCCTTTAGGCAGCACTTTGACGAGTCAATAAATATATTTCTATTCGTAGATGTATTTTTATTCGTATATATTTTTATTCGTGGAATTTGAATCTGGGTTCAAATTAACAATTTTGTTGGTCGTTTTTTACTAAACTTCAAGAAACCATAAAAACCAGGAAAAAACCATGTTTTCTGCGTTTATTTCGGAAACGATCCAAGGAACCCCCTAATTTTATTGCAAATTCGAATTCAGTATCAAAAAATACATAAAAATAAGCCTGTCCCATCAAAAGTTCAGATAACCGATAAAATTATAAATTAATTGTTAAAATCTAAATTTTAAACCGTAAAAATTCTGTTAAATGTTAAAATAAAATGTTACTAACTTTTTTTCGTGTATTTCAATACGACTTTAAATAACGCTTTTTTGGTATTTTTATTTAGCATAGAACTTATTTTTTGTATATTTATTTATAATCCTTACAAATTTTAATTATTGTAAAAAATAGGTTTTTTTGTTAATTAGTTCAAATTATACTCCAATGGTAAAGTGAAAAGAGAAAAGGAATGGCAAAATTAATGGCAAAGTGAATGGCAAAGGGAGATCACAAAGGGAATGGAAAAGGGAAATGGTAAAGGGGAATGGCAAAGGGAGTGGCAAACGGATAATAACTAATTGCATTATGAACTTGTATTTACTTTTATTGAACCCTTTTATTAATTCTCCAATTAACTTCGAACCTTATAATGTATTTCAATTTTATATAACTTGTTTCAAATGTAAATGTTTAGCTTTCGACAAGAAAAACATTTTAATGAAAAATATTGTTGGTAAACAATTTTGTTATAAAGAATTATAAAGTATTTTTAGTGATAGCAATTAAATTAAGACTGTACAAATTAAAAATAATAGTTTTTAAATTATTAAATAAAATTGCATTTCTTTATAACAGAATTAAATAATAACAATATTTTTCATTAAATTTTTTTTTCATGACGAAAGCTATACATTTTACCTTTGAATACAAATTATTTTTAATTTATATGCATTCGAAATTCCAGACATTTTAGTTCCAATTCAGTGTATCATATTTTAGGTGGCGCTCAAACGCTATCTCACTACACTCGACTCTCTCAATATTAACAAAATACTTTTTCTCAAATTTCACACCAATTGCGCATGCAGCACATCAATTACGCATGCGTATTGCACAAAAATAATATTTTTTAGCATTTTAAATTACGCGCGAATAGTAACCACTCTGATTCCGAGCGCAACTCATACGCACTGTCTCCAGTGAGATTTAAGGGCATGCTTTGTGGAGATCACGTGACCTCGATTATGAAATTTTTTTTCAAACAAACCACGTCCACACCGATTGAGATATCGTGTTGAAAATTTGGGATATTATACAGAAAGCACTAAAGTACGTTTTTATACATCAATTATAAACATATTAATCCATACAAACGTACCTTAGTGCTTTCTATACAATATCCCAAATTTTCAACACGATATCTCAATCCGTGTGGACGTGGTTTGTTTGAAAAAAGAATTTCATAACCGAGGTCACGTGACCCAAGAGACCGGGTAAAAGAGGCCTGAATCGCCGCAAGATCAAGCAGAAAAGAAATGCAAGAGCAAGAAGATAATCTGGAAGGCCGATACAACTGTGAAAGTAATTAATTTTCAAAACAGTCTAACAATTATTATTTTTTGAAACCAAAATAGATGTAGTAATTATTTAGATTATACAATATAAGACATTTTTTTTATAAATAGGTATATATTATCAATTGAAAATTGTTTAAGTTTTTCAAAAACATATCACGTAACTGTTATTTCATATAAAACTGAAATTAAAAAAAAGATCTTAATTATATCTGTTAGGAAGGAAAAAATAAAATATCATAAATTATAACATTTAGAAGTAAAGTAAATGGCCCGTACGATGTTCGTAGGGTTTATTTTCACCATAGTTCAAAACATACCCAACCATTTTTCAAAATATTGAATTTTAAAACTTTTATTTACATTTATAATTTTTGTAAAATTGATTTTTCGACCATAAATTCTCAAATATTCAAAAATTCAAAGCTTAAGTACAAGGAATAAAGATTCCTTGCGTCGAGACGAAACAATTGACTATATTGAATATAAGGAAATTCTAAGTATTTGTAATTTTGGAAAATTTCGTTTTTATCTGTTTTCAAATAAACAAAATTCAAACCTCGTGTAAGAAAGTACACGATTTTTTGGATTGTATAAAATGAAGTAATCTAATATTAATACATTTTATTTAAAAATATGCATGGTGAGGTCAAAAGATTCTTTGCTCCGAGAAAAAAGAATGGAACACCCGAGATCGAAGTATCAGCTATAGTTACTTTAATTTTAGAAGTTTTCAACTTGATATCGCAATAAATGTAGAAATGGCAATACAGAGTAAAAAATGTCGACAAGATAGGAATCAGATAACTGATAACTGGTCTTAAATTTTTGATTAATTAATTAATTATTTCTAAATACATTTCATATTAAATCTATTCTCTCGAGACATCTACGGAAGTTTTTGATAAATTAAAACTTTCTTTTAATAAATCAAACTTAAATAAAAACTAAATAAATTGCGAGAATCGCTTTTGAGGCAAGAGAAAAATACTTATTATCTTGGTACATAGGTATCGGATATCAGACACCCCTGCAAATACGAGTTCGATGAACGCTTGAGCATATAGGAAAAGTTTCGCACTATATAAAAATTTATTATAAAAATAGAGTTAATGTTACAATAAAATAAAAAATTGATCTTAAAATCAAATTGTGAGCAGTATTTTGATTCGTGGATAAGTCTTCGAACTGTGATGTAATCACTAATTTTATTTAAAAAAGTGCATGAGTCATAACAAACTCTATCAACACTCTATCAATTTCCTTATCAAATTCATATCAACTCTCTCTAAGAAACCTAATTAGAAAAACTCACTTGAAATAGCCTTAATCTCTTATCGGACTCGTCAGGATTGTGTCTGTACGATTTATTAAATCGAACAATATAGCTCTTAAATAATTTCAAGTCTTGATCAGAAGTGTTAGGACCCACTCTAATAGGAATTGCAAAAAAGCACAAGCTCACGATCAAAATAATCACTACCACTGTTTTCCACTCCATCATGAAACGAAAGCATGATCGACGATCGCTTGCTAGACTGACATTACTGTACACAGAACAGCAGCAGGTATACTGACGCAAACATGACTTAAAGTCGCGTATATATAATCCACACCACGTGACTAGTGATAGGCGCTTACCATAAAGTTCAAGAGAGAATTGTCGAGGCCGATTTTTGAAAAAGGTCTTCCTTTTTTTTTATAAATAAACAAATGTATGCGAAAAAATGACAATTTTGATTCCTCATAGAGTAAGCTTTGTAATGGTGACAAAATCCAGTTTCCGAAAAAAGGTTTTTTTAAACATATTTCAAAGCTAGTATATCTAATAAGATGATCTGAAAAATTGTCCGAATGTATCTATGCATGTGTGTGTATGTGTGTCACGATCCAGCAATTTGTTGAAAACGCGTAGAGATTAATTGATGATATTTTGCACAGTTATTCCAATATATACCAATTTGAATTTCTTACAAAATATTTAATAGTACAAGTTTTATGTACTTTTATAATTTTCGGAAAATTCATTTCATCACTATAACTTCTCAAATATGCAAAATTTAACGCTGATGCATGGAAAATAAAGATTCCTTTCATCGAGACGAACCAATTGATCTATATGATTAATGCATTTTATTAAAAAATAAGTATGTTATGATTAATTGTATTTAAAAAAATTAATTTTTCGAATATAACTTCTCAAATAATAAAAATTTAAAGCTGGTGTAAGGGAAATGAAGATTCTTTGTGTTCAGACGAATCGATTAAACTATGTGATTAACCCTTTGCGGCATAGTGGGACGATCAGGGTCCCAACTTTTTCTCCATGGTTTTACATTTTTTTAACTACTTTTTTAAGAACAAGTACCGGGTTTCTTATTTTTCCTAAGTCTCTAGGATATAAATGAATGTGAAAAAAATTTTATCCGTCATTAATTGTTAATTATAAAAATAATGTATATAAACGATTAATCCAAATTGGTGCTTTTTTACGGAGAAATTCATTTTCCACTAATCTATCTTGTAAATTCGAACGGCAATTTTTTTTGTGTTGAGTCCACCTTAAAGTATTTTTCAGAATTTTCTGCAATGTTATATAAGTTATAAACTCTATTTTTTTGTTTAAAAAACTCTAAAATACAGTATTTCTCAGAACAAACCCAATATAAAAAGTGTATTTTTTTCAACCCCGTTCTTGAAGTGTTTATTTTCATCTCTGAATCTGAATCTAAATTCAAAATATTCAATTTCGAAAAATCCAAGATGGCGGAATTTAAGATTTTTGGAAATTTTGAATGTTGAATTTTAAAAATTTTGAATTTTGGAAATCTGATACCGGATTCGTAATCAGCGACCCCGAAAACCTTCTAAGGTGCGTGTGGCTGTAAAATTTGTTTCTTAGAAAAATGTATGCCACAAAGGATTAATGCATTTCATTGGAAGATAAGAAAGTTATACTTTATTGTTATTATTCGGGGTGTTTTAAAGAGAAAGATTTCTTTTTTTTTTCATTCATTACTTACAAGTGGCCATTGCAAGAGGGTTTGAACATAACGATTATTCCTTGTTTATTATTAATACATTCATTACATACATTAATACATTAATACATTCATTACATGCATTAATAAATTCGATTAATTATTAATAAATTCGTTCCTTGTATTCAAACATTCCTTAAAAAAATACTTTTTCCCGTTCTTTGTGTTATTTGTTATAAAATTTGTTTATAAAAAATTGTACTCATCAATTTTGTAAATTACCTTCAATTTTTAGAAGCCAGGTCCTTATAGTGACTTCATTCTTTTTTCTTCAAAATATGACTTTTCAATATCACGTATAAAGGCTTAAAGAAGTAATATTACAATGGTAACGGTAATACAAACGGTAATATTATAGACCCAACAATGTTACTTTTATTGATTCTTTAATGAATTTCTGATGAAATATATTATTTATTCTTGTTTCGCAGCGTATTAAGTTATGAAATTATTCCATAAAGTAAAGTTATCTATTTTAACTATGAATTAATTGTTATAAATTATTGAAAGCATTTAAAAAAGTTAAATTCTCGATAAGTTCTTATTTTTGGTTATATTCGCGGTAATGTTATCGGTAATATTATTCGATTTTAAATTTTCGAGAGTTTTCAAACTCTAAGCACGTAATCATTTTCATATTTAATTTTGTGTGTTGAAACTAAAATTCTTATTTTTTGTCTACAGCTGTCACATCTGGCATTTTATTACAGCTATGGTTTAAGAAAATGGGCCTGACAATCATCAACTTTATAAGGGCAACAGAATAGGATTAACGTAGTCTTCTAACTAGTTGCAGGGAAAATTCCCAAACATTTAAAAAAATAATAGACCAATGCAATTATTTTAAATCATTGAAAATTCATTAATTGATGTTGATAAATATTTCACTAGAGCAATAGTGAAAAGAGTATTAGTATTAGAGTATTAGTTAAAACTTAAATGTTTAATCTTAAACATTAATTTAACAAAGAATTCATTAGAATATCTATCTCAATAGAAAAAATCAACTGTTATTAGAGAAAACTCATCTTGATTATAATAAACTTTGGCGATAATCACAAAGTTTTAATTATGCAACTGATATCAATCCTTGTTCAGGATTTGACCGAGGTGTGGAGAGGGGAGCAGAACGAAGTCTGAGTGGGTGAGAAAGGAAAATAGGGGGGGGGGGGTGTAGGAAGTATCTTTTGAGTAAAGACTCGCCATTTTTAGTAGAAATTGAAAATTGTTTATTCGACAGCAGGCTTAAACAAACGTAGACGCCAGAGGTTTGCGTCGCTTAAAAGGAAACTACGTGCGTAAGCTAAGTTTGCGTGGAAAGCTTTGGACTGGTGGGAGACAGGTAGCCCAAGGACCAGTAAGAGTATAAAGGTTGAACGGTGAGGGGAATAACGACGTGCCACTAGGCGAGAGAGGAGGGGTGCCGGGACTAATTGGTATTCCACTAGCCCGGTCTTCCAGCGTTGCCGAGCGGTATTCCGACTCGAGTGTTGCGCCTAATGGTATTCCACTAGGCGTGAGAGAGTGCCGGGACTAATTGGTATTCCACTAACTAGCCCGGTCTTCCAGCGTTGCCAAGCGGTATTCCGACTCGGGTAATGCACCTAATGGTATTCCACTAGGCGGGGTGCTGAGTCTAATGGTATTTCACTAGCTCAGCTTGTTCGCAGGGCGGTATTCCGCCCCCAAACACTCTAACGATTTCTCGTCGTGCAAGCCCTTTTATACTCTAGGGGTTCAAAGGGTTTGCGTGGTGAGGGAAGAACCGTTTTGGTGGGAGATGCGTGTAAAACGCTTTCACGGTATCCGCGTTTCTCTGAGTCCCTGGGAGATGCGTCGAGAACGCTTTCACGGTTTCCGCGCTTCTCCGAGTCCCCATCACGCGGTATTCGCCGTGTTAGTAGAAATGGTCTTCGCCGCGCTGTCTGAGTATTTTGTGGCGAAGATTATTTCTACTTTTCCCTAAATTAATTCTATTTTAACTTAACTCTAATTTTTTATTTAAATTTAATTCCGAGAGAGCAACATACAAAAATCACAAATTTAGTTATCTGAGGTCTTCAACACCAGCACACGCTTCATGAGCCCACTGATAGCCAGCTTGACAGCAAATCCAATCTTCATCATTATCTTCTTGGCAGATACAAGTTGTTGTATTTTCAGTCACTGATGTTGATGATTTTGATATTTGAGATATATGTCTGAAGATAAAGTTGATTTTTTTCTCCTTTTTATTTCTTGCATTTCAATTGTATTTTAAATACAGGAGGCTTAGCCCTTTTTGCCTTATTTTCAATGAGCATATTTTTGTAGGGAGAGGACGTTAAAATCTCACTTTTCTCAGCTTTTCGTCGTCGACTAACGGCTTTCTTTGCCGCAGCGCTTGGGACTAATGATAGCTGATGAATTACAGTGACAATTGCTTTGCTTGTTGGCGGATGAATATCAACATTCTCCTTTTCATTGGCGTCGAAAGACTCCTGATACACGTCATAAAAAAGCATTATTTTCCGTAATAATTCCCAGCCGCAATTTTTTTTCGAAGTAGCTTCTGGATCAGGTCCTGAATGATCCTTAAAAATGTGTGCCGTGGATCCATTGCCAAAGGGTTTTTTTTTTCAAAAATCATGTTTGTATGGATGGACATTGATGTACAAAAAAAAAAGTTTCAATTATAAAAAATAATGTGCAAAATTCTAAGAAAAACAAAAAAAAGCGAACCTTCTATCTCTAATAGGTTTCTAGTTACAGTCATTTCAAAAAACCTCTTTTTTTTTTAATTTTGTCGAAAAATCATTGCTTTTGACAACATTGTCTATACCAACAAACCTAATGATTTTATGAAAAAATTTTCCATAGATGAGTGAAATTTCATGTATTTATCTTTAATTTGACGTAAATGGCAAAGTCCTAACCCTAATTTTTCAATAGTTATGACGTCTCAAAGTTGGCTACTATTGACCCATTTTTCCGGGCAATTTCCCTCTGCTGAGTTTTCTTGTAACAGGGTGTTCTATGCGAAAATTATAATAGTGATGCCAGAGAATAAAATAAAATTATGCGTCAATTAAAAAAAGAGGGTTTTCTGGTGCTATTAGTTCTTGATTTATGATCTCTCAAAAACACCCTTTTTTGCATTTTTTCACTAAAGTAGTAATTTTTTGACGAAATTCAAAAAGAAGTGGTTTTTTGAAATGACTGTAACTCGAAACCTATTAGAGATAGAAGGTTCGCTTTTTTTTGTTTTTCTCAGAATTTTATACATTATATTTTTTAATTTAAACTTTTTTTTTACAACGCAATGGAAATGGTCCGTCCACGAAAACTTGATTGGCTGGACTAATCAAACTGCATAGGCATTTCGGTTATAGCTGATGGCTGAAAATGTAAATCTGTGAAAACATTTGGATTCAGTGGCAAAATTCCAGTCTAATACAACATTCTAATCAATTGTCCGGTTGTATGTGTGCGAGTGTGGATGTCTGTATGGATGTCGCCATTTTTTGTCGCCCTATTAACTTAAACACAGTTGTAGATAAGGGCGATGGAATCTGAAAGTAAAAACTGTCAACAACCTGACAAAAACTGTCAAAATCTGTGGAAAAAAATAAAGCTATCATGTGGACTAGAATTTTTCCAGCCAAAGGCAAAAGAAGGAAAATTCATAGGTTTTAGATAGAAAAACATAGAGAGAAGAAATGAATAAGGAGCGCTTGATGATAAGTTTGCCTTTGGCTGAAAAAATTCTAGTCCACATGAAAAGTTTAAGAAAATTATGATTATATCGTTAATGCTTCCTCTATAAGGAAGCAAATTTATTTGCAACATTATCATAATGAGGAAGCAAGGTGCTCATAAATGAGCACAAAAAATATAAATATAGTTATATAGAATACCGAGGGGCTATTCACTCTCGAATCAGACACTTTTAACGTTTGAAATCATGGAGGAATCCAGAGTAATAAAGAACAAAAAATGTGAAGTCTCAAATAATCAAACAAAATTTTAGTAATCACTTTAATCTAAAAAGGAATCAATGACATCTGGGCTTTAATTCATGTTAACATTAAATCATCTAGTTAACTTAGTTTATATAGGCAATCTGTATTTTTAAGAAGGGAATCTGTGAATTTAAGACGGGAATCAGAGGCAGTCTGAAGCGGAATCAAGTGCAGTCCAAGGTGCATTCAAAGGGAATCGAGGTTCGAACAGTTGTGAAAATATTCTCGTGCGCGCAAATATTGCGCAGTGACCTGCTTCGTGTAGCTACGTCAGTTTTAGGTTCTTTTTGATTTTGACCTCGAGCTCATCTTACCAAGAATTTTTTCTGAAATCTGAGAATTAACATGATGCTAAAGAGGAATCTATTGTATTTAGCAGGAAGTAAGTGGGAGTCAGTTTGAAATCGCAAAGCAAAGGTGGAATCTGGCTGGCAATCAGCGGCAGTCAGTAGTCGTTAAGCGTCGAAGATTTGAAATCGCAAAGCAAGAGTAGAATCTGCCTAACCTTAGACATTAGTTTTGTAATCGTTTGAAATTAGTTGTCAAGATTCTTCTGATTTCAGAGTGAATATCCCCTCGGTTGACCCCGGGTTGAAACTTATTTTTGTATTTCATTTCTGGTTCCATTCGTCGGATAGGAACCGGGTGGGACCGGCACAGAAACTGTTCGGCAATAATGAGCTGCTTGTGCCTGATTTTTATTACGTGATACATGTTCCGCTGCGAGAGAGCCTTAAATTATTTTTGCAAATACCAGGACTTTTTCAGCAAATTTTGCAATATATAGACAAATTATCAAAAGAGTTTCACGTAATAAGTAATTTTAAACAAGCTGATTTATGGTTAAAGCAATATTCAAAAAAATTCACTGATTGTATTGTTCTGCCTCTTTATGTATATTATGACGAAATAGAAGTCGAAAACCCGTTAGGCAGTCACGCCGGTGCAAATAAGTTTAGAGCTATGTATGCGTCGATCGCATGTCTTCCGCCCCATATTGCTTCTCATCTTAATAGTCTCGTTTTTTCAACTTTAGTACTTGCTGGAGAAAAAAAAGAATACGAGAACAAGAATGTTTTTAAAAAACTTATAGCAGAACTCAATTTTCTCGTTAGATACGGAATTACTTTAAATTTGGAAGGTGTTAAGAATCTTGTCAAATTTCAGTTGGTACTAGTATTAGGAGATAACTTAGACCTGAATGGCATCCTAGGATTCGTGGAATCGTTTAACGATGTTGGAGCATTTTCAAACCACTAAAAATTAATGTAGACTCACTCATTTTATACTTTAATACTTTTTCTGTAATTAATTCAATCTGTTAAGGGCATATGATACTTTACTATAAGAGAAAATTAGTTATACCAATTATACATTCATAATAATAAATATTTTTAGTAAATTTTAAGTAAATTTTTAGTAAATTTTTAGTAAATTATTTTAGTCTATATGAGACGAAGGTTTATTGACTCTTTTTAGCTAACAATATTTATTATTATAAATGTATAATTGATATAACTAATTTGCTTTTATGGTAAAGTATTACATGCCCTTAAGGTAAGCAGATTTAAGTTTTTCAATAAAATGGGGAATGATTTGACGGAGCTCATGGTTTTCTAGGAATAAGTTTCTATTAGCCCCATGCATCGCCCCTACTTTCCTGTTTCGTTTAGCATCCGACCCGAGAGGAGAAATTGAATTAATCCAACAGGTGGCGCTCTGATCAGTCCAGCTGACCGCTAACCTTTGAATAGTTTGAATTGCATTGCATGAAAAATATGTCAAACTATTTTTAAAAAAGGCTATAGTAAATTTAGAGGAGAACTTTTTTACAAATAAGTGTTTTTTTTTAACAAATAAGTGTTTTTTATAACAAATAAGTGTCTTACTAAGTGTGTAGGCTGTAAAGAATGCAAAAATGAGATATAAGTGTATATAAGTATATATAAGTCCTGGCTGTAACTCTAGTTATGACAACAATTCAGAACGTTATCGCTTTTTTAACGTTCCAAAAGATCCTGCTCTTATTACATTATGACAAAAAGCTATTTCAAGAGACAATATAGTTTTAAAATATAAGAGTCCTGTTTGCGAAAAGCATTTTTCTTCAGAGGATATCATTTGGATGTCAGATGTACGAGGACCGGATTGAATCGTCATGTCGAAGGTGGCGCTTTTGAATACGTTTATGATCCGTCTAAGATAAATATTTAATGAATATATGTATTAACCACTACAAAGCTTCCTCTATGAGGAAGCAATAACAAATTTTCCCTACTTTGAGAAAATAAAAATTTATTTTGTTTTTTAAATGTTACTACCATTTCACGTTTTTTAAAAAACTTTTGATAGTTTTTTTCAGGATTTAAAACAGTTAAAATTATTATAGTAAAAGCTTCTACAGAAAAAATTAAATTTAAATAGTTTCTATCAAGGAACAAAAATTCGTAAATTTTTATTAATTAACTTAAATATAATTTTTTGGTTGAGTATAAAGTACCTAAATTAAAGAAAGGTGCTCTCCCTAGAATATTCCCGAATTGCCCGAAGCGAAACTCTCCTAAAAAAAAGAAACTAATCCTGATGAACCAAAGCGAAAATCTGAGAAAAATATTAATCCACCTGATAAAATCGAATCTGAGGCACACAAAAATAAAGATATTAGCAGCATTAATTCTGATCACACAGAGCAACCTTCTGGAACACTAAGTGTAAAAGCTGTTGAGGAATCTGATAATGTAACTAATCAGTCGAGTGAAATTTCTTCCTTTGTTTATTTGGGAGACAATTTATTCACATAAGTCTTTGATAATGAAAAGAGTGTTAAATTTCCAGTTTTCTGGGGAAAGAACAGCATAACTTTTGCAAAATCCAAGATGGTTCAGTTTTTGCATTGCACTACGAAATTTGTTAACGGGGTCCTTGAACCAGCTTCGATGAAGCAAGTAGTTATCAAGGATAATTTAGAAGTGTGGATTGGTGTTTTTGGAAAAACAATGGATTTGGAAAAACTGAGAGTTGAAAATAAAGTATCTTCAATGCACGACATAGAAAAGTTTATTATTGTATTAGATGAATGGAAAGTTTGCACTGGATGTTCGAATCCAGGGGAAAACGAGCATTTTGCAAATTCTGTTACACATAGGGATAAAGAAGGTTCTCTTAGACACAATGAATGTTGGTATGTTTGTAATCAAGCTACACAGAAAAAAAAGTGTGGCTATGGCAGGGAAGTTTTTCCTTATGATAGCTAAACATATAGCTGGAAACGAACGAGGGAATATAGGAATATCCTTATATAAGTCAACGAACATATTGTATATAGCTGGCATACAGATATTCATATATATGTGACGGGGTACGTTACAGAAATACATAAATAACAGATATCCTTAGATATTTATATTTATTTCACAATTACAAGATACAACGATCAAATATCTATATATCCGTAGATATTGATATTTGATACCAGAAATTCAGAGAGTGGTTTAAAAGAGATGTTATACGCAACGCGTCAAGTCTAACACTGCCGATTTCCTTGTTATAGGAAAAGCAGGTTTCTTAAGGAAAAGCGTCTTCCTTTGTCCCTTAGGAATGTGGTTTGGTGGGAATGTCACATAAGGCAGACCTAGCATACATACTAGGTCTGAAATCGTCACATATAGCTATTAAAATAATTAAAATTAAGGTTATAAATTGAACTCATAATTTTACGGAAAATAAGAAAAATAAAACACTTGTTTTGCTCTGTAAATAAACATTAATATTTTGTTTTAAAAAATAGTGCTTTTATTTACCTCATTTATCGAAAATTATCCTCCCTTGCACAGGAAATGTTGCACTCTAACTTGATTTGTCATTTAAAAATATTTTATCTCATTACTTCGCAGGCATTTTTTACGCGAAAACAACTTTTTTGTACTGCCTTGCAGTAGGACTATTCGCAAGTATGTATAATATATATCTCATTATCCTTAATCCTAATTTGGATAATATTGTCAGACTAAAATAAATTAACCAAGATTTCCAGTGTGTTGCTTTCCATACGCCTTTGTTTGAAATTTTTTGAGGATATCTGCGGAAGTAATGTGGAGGTTTAATCAGGAGAATAAGTTCATCAACCTCTCTTCGATCTCCAGCACTTAAAGCTTTCTCTTTCATCAAACTCCAAATTTGCTCGGTTACCCCTAAAATCGCAGATTTTGAAGGCAGATTCACCCTTAACTCCACGAACATGCTTGCCATTATTTAAAGTATAAGCTATGTCTTGCATATTAGAATTGTGAGTTCTTGATGTTGGTGCTTCTTCTAAAAAGTATTTCTGGTATCTGATACCAGCATTTTTTATATATTGACCACCGTGGTAACAATAACTGCAACTACTGTCAGCATTAAACTGGTACCTATTTTGTAATATAGGTCGAGCTACAGAATCAGCAACAACACAAAAGGGGCTCAATTTCAAAGTGATCTCCTCATCATAGCTCGGCAGCTTTACGCGAATACCTTCATATAAAAGACGTGTCGCTTGCTTATTGAATTCTTGTATAAAAAGATTCATTAGGTCTGGTTTTGGTTCACATGGTAGTACCCATTATACCAGCTAGCAAAACGTACTTGAACCTCATATGAACAGGAAGGAAATTGAGCAACATTTGTAAAGACCAGAATCCTCGTTTCGTGATATGAACTGGGTCGCACCATCAATGCTCAAAATGTAAGTTAATATTACATTTATATTTTTATACATCGCATTATCGTCGATATCTTTGACACAATTTTCAGATATAGAATTTGAATCATTTTCTAGTTTTTTTTTTGGCTACTTCTACATTTTTCATCAGCAGTTTTAGTTGATATTCTGTATCTATGATTACAAAAAAATTGGGATTACTCAGACTGATAGTACTCTCCGTTTGACAAATTTCACAATTCACTTTTTGGCCTTTCAATGAACTTTTTACAGAAGATTGCAAAAGCTTTTACTTCTTAGGATATTTATAACAGAAAAAATTGTAAGATATTTTTTCTGAAGGTGGATCAAATACAGCGATGAGAATCGGATCATTTTTCCGACAATACGTTTTTCTATAGTCTGAAAAATGATCCCATTCTCATCGCTGATCAAATATTTGAGTGATTTTGTAATTTGATACCTTAAGGTCATTAAATTCTGAACCTGTACAAGTCTTAAACATATCTATTAAATATTCGCGCGCTTGCTGTGTAATACCGAACCGAACACCGTAAGCTACAATCATCTGTAGGACATCGTTTACAGTAATAAACGATTTTTCAAACATTATTTTATTCCCATCCTCTTCACACCAAGCCATATAATCATACCGTGTCGCCTTGTCTTCAGAGGAACTATCTTTCGTAAACTCGTACGTAAGAGGCTCTATTTCACCTTCGTCAGACGATTCGCTGTCAATTTCTTCATATTCGTCGTAAAAATCTTGTACTTCTAGAAGCTCGTCCTCATCAAAAGAAACTCGAAACTCTTCCGGACTTTTCCTGTGACTGCAATGAGGTACATCATGTGCTGCGAAAGAAGCTGCAGAATGGAAAAAAAATTATAAGATTTCATATAATTATGAATAATAAATATTTTTCATTCTTCTTTCCCATGAAACCTACATTTTTTAATTCCAAACAATCTTAGAAATTTTAAATTTTTTAAATAGGCACAACTTCTGTAATTTAATTGAAAGAGTTTGTGGCTCGGGAAAATCGAGAGTTTTCAATTATTCTTCTTAACTATTTTTATTTGTACAAAAATTCCAATTTTTTCTGGTTGGTAAACTTATTTTTTGAAAAATCGAAAAAAGATTTCTTTGAAAAAATCATAGCCATTTACCTGTATGGTAATTTTTCTTTTTTCGTTTTTGAAGATTTTTAAAGACGTTTAGTGCGGAAATAATGGGGAAAGTGGGAAAAATTTTCGATAAACATATAAGAAGAACCCTGAAATTAGAGGCCCTTTGACTAAACGATGTTGAGTAAAAATTTCGTATTAAATTAATAAAATCATCATTATTTATGTAGTAACACCTAAAATTGCAAATATTTTTTTTATGGACTTCGAGGATTTCAAATGTTTACATTTTTCCCTGCAGAAAAATGAAAAATATCTAAACAATTGATTTTAAATGTGATTAATGTTGATAAATACAAGAAAAATATTTTTGTATATAAAACGTATGTGATATATGGCTTTTTCTTACCAGATTCTTTACTTTCGAGTAGCTTTTTGCTGCAGACTTCCTCCCAAAATTAGAAATGAAAGTGTGTTTTATTGCTAACCATTTCCGGTTTGTAATTCGGATCAAGCCACATTTTGTAATATTTAGGCTGAGGGGGAGAATCTTGTTCCATTTTTTCTGCAACGTAAAATAAACCTTGTTCATTATAACTGTCCATTTTTAAATAACTGTTATGACTAATATATTTCATTTGTTACGAGCCCATATATACTTATTTAAATTATTTTAGAAAATGAATTTTGGCTCATAACTAGAGCATTATAAATTATAAATTCTAATGCACTAGAGATTCAAGGTATAGGGGAGCGTGGTGAAGAAAATTTAATTTAATGATGAAACTCATAATTTTTAAGTTAATGAACTGTTAAAAGGAATGAATGAGGATGAAAGTTTGATAAAGAAAGAAGGAAGATAGTCTCACATAATGTAACGTCAATGTCCTCTGTCCATCGCGATCTAGTTACCGTCTTCCGCATTGGCATCCCTTTTCGAAACAATCAAAATGACAAACATACAGAATTAAAATTAAGAAATACCATATCCCTAATACGGGCAATAACTCTTAGCAATAAATTGCATTAATAAAGAATTCAGTAAGTCAGCAATATTAGCAATATTTGCAATCTCAGTTCAACGTCCGTACGCATTTTCATGCAATCCTTATTCACCGACCGATCGTTCGATTTAATATCAACCAATAAAAATTTACTAACTCATAAAAATTTCCTACTCCAGACAGTACTTCGCACCTCCAAGGTGGAAAGCAACGAAGTGCTCGTCGCAGTCCTCAAAAAGAGATCGCGGACATAAGTTTACTAAAAACTTATTAGCTCTCGGAAATTAATAACTTCTCTAAAGTTGCTCAGAGTTCTTGCCAGTTTGGTCCCATTACGCGAGATGGTAACTCTTTTAAGGTCGCTCTGTTACGAGGGTTAAGGGGAAAGTGTAGTTCCGCAAATAGGTCTAAACGTTAAACAATTGTGTGCGCGAAATAGTAATTCCTTTAGGGTCGCTCAAACACGAGCGCTAAAGTGAAATTATCTTCTTTCGGTGTGTCACGGGTAGAGATTGTCAGCTTTGTGCGAACGGATAGGCCAGATAGAATATTTTTGGCCTACAGTACTCGTCGAATGCTTGCGGTTGATTAAGATAAATATAAAGTAACAAATAAAATATTACATAGTACAGTATTAAATGAATACAGTCAATTTACTCCTTAATAATCTGACAGGAGCCTTAGGGTAGAAGACAACGATCCCCAAAAATAAAATAAACAATTGGGAAAATTAAACTACTAATATATCAATTAACAGCTTGATGCACCTCTCGGATCCGGGCATCCGCACTGTCAATTTAAATTTACTTAAAGTGACGTTTCGTAACAATTTAATTCTTATACAAAAAGAATTTATTTTTATTTTTCTTAAATAAACACATGAATTTGCAATATTTTTCAGTTTAATGCAGATTGAGAGGATATAATAATATTATACGAATTACATTTAGATCAGTATTGAGGTTATGTTTACAATAACACATTCATACTATATATTTCACTAACCTGAGAAAGAACTCCGTACGTGTCTCGTATTCTTCGATTTCTTCTCAATTTTTACGCGAACACAATTTTTCACTTTTCAATTGAATAACTAAATTTCTTCAAACTGACTTCACCTGTCAATAACAAACACAAATTCACTGCTACACTTGTCGGAAAAGTTTTTCATTGTTGTAGTATTTTTGTATTATTATATCATGTTATACATTTTTTCCATATTAATAGGCTACTATTAACAGGAAAGCAAAGTCAAATTATAAAGAAAAGTAGGGTTCTTTTAGGAAAGGAAATAGTATATTTGGCACGTTTCAAATCGAGCGCCATGTATAAGCAAAGATGTCGTTCAGATATTTCGTATACCATTGGCTACCCACAGAATAGAATTTAGCAATTGGCTCCTATTTGACTGCTGCGCGGACTGAAAACGCATAGAACGGAAAGACCAGTGAATGTCGATGGAGTCTGGGATTAGTCGGCCGCCATTGTATAACATTGCTCGCAATCGTGTACTATACAGTACGGAGGAGTAAGTGCAATATTAGTGAGACAATGTTTGCATCCGTAATGTTAATTTCGCGCAAGAATGCAAAAGTGAAGATTGATACATCCCACATCAGAAGGTTTGACGCAGAAAGTCATTCTTCGTTTAAAAAGTACAATATTTCGTGCCTTTCAGAAAGTGGTGATACAATGGAGACAGGAGTTATATTTCATTTAGCAGGTAAGTAATTTCCAAAAAAATATAGAGAATTTCCAAAAGTTACTTTTTGAACGAGATAACTTAAAGTTTTCGTAAAATTGTACAATCACAAGTTTTTTAAGACTATAAGTAAGATTGGTATTTCTTTCCTTTGTTATGCCGGCATCGCATCATTTTCGCTCTTTCATTCTTTTGAAAATCCTATGAGAGAGTGAGAGAGCGAAAAAAGCGGATTCTGGCAACAGTGTTACCGAGTGTCGCCTATTTAAAGAAGAAGAATTTTAATAGTTTTCATAGATTTAAAAAAAATTTCAAGTTATTTTTGATTATTAAAAGATTTTGTGAGATTTATTTCATGAATTTTTTTAAAGATTTTAATGCTCTTAAAGGATTTAAAAACAATTTCACGAGATTTTTATAATTTGTAAAAAATTTTGTAAAATAATTGTAAAGGATTTCATAAAATTTTAAATATTGTAGTGGAATTTTAATAAATTTGTAGACTATATTTCTAGGAATTTCAATAGGTTTTCAATAATTTTTGAGATTTTTATGCATTTTAAGAGATTTTAAAGTTCCTTCTGCAATTTAAAAATATTTCAAAGATTTTTGTAATTTAATGTAATTTAAAAATTTTAAAAGATTTTAAAGTTTTTTGTGGAATTTAAAGTATTACAAATGATTTTGAGGAATTAAAAAAAAATTATTAAAAATTGAAAGGATGTCATGAAATATTAACCTGTGGAAATAAATTTAAAAATTTTTAATTAAAAAAAATTAAAACTTAAACTTCAAAAATTTTTCTTTGAAATCTATTGTAGAAACCGAACAGGAACTTGATGATCTAATTGAAAAGCAAAGACCTAAGTATCTTCCATCAAGAATGTTGTGGTTGTCATATCAGCATGACATTAGTTAACTAAGTATTAATTAACTATTAATTAATTAATTGGCTATTAAGTAATTAACCATTATCATAATCACCATTGACAACATGTAATCATTACATCATAAGCCCTAATTATAATTGTAAGCATTATTTCATTCATACTTTTGTAACTGACCCTTACGACTCGAGCCACCTGCAACACTAATAAATCTCTAAATCTACAAGAGGACATTGACCTGTATACCAAAATATTTGCCCTCAAAGGCACACTATAAACTCCATCTGTATAGGAGACACCCACAAGAAACATACATACTCTCAATCACTCAACGCGTCCGTGAGAGGTCCAGAAGCCACCCTCGCAGTGCAACTGACCCAAAACCAGAATGACACCTGCAGAGTATCCATGTGCACTAACACCACAACATTTATATAGACATTGCATTAACACTAGTTTATTGAAATGGCGCCACTCACAGACACCGCACTAACACTGGTCTATTGAAATCTCTCAGTATCTAGGATCAGCATAAAAACAGCATGACCCATAGAGGACCGAGTCTCAGTTTGAGTTTGAGTTTCAGTTTCTATTTGGTCTTAAATTCGGCGGTTAAGAGTGCAGTCATCAGTCTAGTCGAGTTTCAGTTAAAAGAGCGAAGGGTGCAGATCTACTACTGTGAATGTGTGTGAAGTTTCCAATCGTGAAGGCAACAGTTCGACCCACTGTTTAAACAAGTGGAGGGTGAATCCTAAAACTCAGAAATGCAGAAGTGAACTTATAAAATATCTAAACCCCACTAAGGAGAACTTAATAAAACTATTGAAATTACTGAACTTACAAAAGGAAGGAAACCCAGTGATACGAGCAGGATTAATCATAAAAGGATTACCAGTACGCATCTAACGAAACATCACCGGTAAGCCCACTCATTCAGCACTCAACACAGGCTCATTTTAGCGTTTCGTAAGGGTCATCTTCGCAAATATATGTATTAAAATTGAATAGTAATTTAAATTAATAAATCGTGTAAATTCTATTTGAAATCTTTCTTTCATTTGGCTTGTCCTCGTTCCCAGATTCGCATTAAGTTGTGGACTAAAACGAGGGAATTAGTTATATAGAAATCGAGTCTGTTGTCAGGTAGGTCGGTTAGTAAATAAATATTAGGTAGGACGTAACATTGTCATGCGATGAAACCACAGACGATGAACCGCCAGTTATACGAAAAACACCTCTTGCAGCGAAGCGCAAGATGATCGAGAAATGCTTTGAAGAAGATGATAATATACGGTTAATGAGCATGCAGCAGATTTTGCACTGAAAAAACGATTAAATAATTTTAAAAATCTTTCTGCCAAAGATCTACTATGAAAAAAGCCTGAATCGCAAGATGCAAATGCAAGAGAGGTTATAAACTAATATTTATTTTATTATTTACTTTTACTAATATTTACTAATATTTATTATTTATTTATTTTTATTGTTTTAGATTACGTTTGCTACTTTTTTTATATAATCGTTTATCAAATCTGCCCTTTTTCAGCGCACTCCATTGAAAAATATTGAAAACGAGAGGACTGTACTCGCGCAAGACTCTAGCCTAGAAATAAAAGAGCTTAAGAATAATCTTGAGAAATACGGGAAAGAGTTTATAAAGGTCAGTGGACATTATAAATCGACCAAGCGAATACAATTGAGGATGGTCAATTTTTGCCTGTAGGATTTGCGGACGAGAATACTAACGAGGTTCAAATAATTTAATTTTTTATAATCTTTTATTTAAACAATAATTAATTTTTAAAATTATTTTATGACTATTTTTTTTAATTACTTGGGTCGAGATGTTTGGCTGCCTATGGAAGCTTACATTTTGGCTGGCTGTTCCGTTCCGAAAAGAAGGATTCAGACGTTTCCAAAAAATATTCTTGTCGCACTGTGTGGCTACCAAAAATTGAGTGAAATCTCAGTCACGGGCAAAGGAAGTAACAGAAATAAACAAAGCAGGAAGCCAAGGGAGAAGCTGGATCCAAAAATCGCGTTAGCCGTCAAAGGTAAGTCTTCAAACAATTTATTAATAATATCAATCATTGCTAATATATTTATCATTCATACTTTTAGATTTCTACACATACTGGTTGATCAACGAAAAAGGCTTTGATCATCAAAAAGCAGAACTGAAAGTAGATGGATCATATAAGAAACTTCTAGTCAAAAAAATAGCACAAGTAAAGCAAATTAAATGTATGGCTTACGAACATGGTAAAACGCATGCAACACTAGGTGCTTTGGACAGGTCAAGTGCAAATAGTGAAGATAATGATCAAAATTACCAGGGAGGCCACACAGGTGAAAAAGGAAACGCAGAAATGGTAGATTTGCAGGAAGTTGTGAGAGTTTGGAGCATGTTGAAGGAGAAAAGCTCTTCAAATGTTGAACATTCTGAGGATCGAATATTCCATAACGAAGAAACGAACTTATGGTAAATGGGTCACTTCAAGAGCTTGAAAACGACGCATTATCTTGTAATAATTTTGAAAATTCTGATTTTAAAGAGACTTCAAATGCTCTACATACCGAAAATCCGTCATTGATTATCGAAGACATATTGTCGAATATGAATGGATCGCTTCAAGAACTTCAAAGCGACGACGAATTTTCTGATGATATAGAAGATTTATCATTTTACTGTAGGCGCGGCGTGTGATTTAAGGTTAATGTTTGGCGCAGTAACTTTAAAACATTTGTTTTTTACATTTACGTTTTTTTAAATTGTAGTGAGATACTCTTAACAATTTCAGATAGTCTTCATAATTTATTTTGTCAAATTTTTGCACTCCTGGAGTGTCATTGTTATTAAAACAGTACATTTGTTTTAAAAATTAAGTAATTTATTCCAAAAGAAGACACAGTGCTCGACGTGTGTTATTATTGATAAGTACATTCTAAAAGCCATACAAAGCCATACATTTTGTTTATTTGCTGCCGATGAAAAACTACTAGTAAATTATTGCTATTATTATTTCAAAATTATTTTTAAAAAAATTTTTTTTTAATTCAAAATTATTTTTTTAGTTAATATTTTTCTTTGCGAACGATTTATTAGAGATTTTTTTATGCACATCTTGTACATAAAATAGAACATTAGTCATATTTCAGTGCGCAGAACCAAAGTTAGAATGATACTTTTTAAATACACGTAGGATCGGTGCACCGGATTTGGCCACTGCTGGAAGTAAAAATATAGAAATCTTATCCCTTTCTATCTCCTTTTATCTTTAAGATAGAAAGAGATAAAGATTGCTTAACCCTTTCTATATCTCGCTTATCCCCGCTACCTCTTTCTATCTCCGTATCAATCCAAATCCACGCTTATCTCTTTGAATCTCCTCTTTTCTATCCCTTTTTATCCCTTGTTTATCTCCGCCTATATATTTCTATCTCATGTTTATCTCAATCGCCGTTCTCTCTTATCTCTTTCAATCCCCACTTCTCTATCTCTTTTTATCTCTGTATATACCTTTCTCTAACTTTCTATATCCATTTTAATCCACATTCACTCTTATCACTTTGAATCTCCTCTTTTCTATTCCTTTTTATTTCTTTCTTATCTACATCCATGCCTATCTCTTTCTATCTCCTTTTCAATCAAACTTTGCTCTATCTCTTTGAATCCGCACTTCTCTATCTCTATTTATCTTTCGCCTATTACAGTCTATCTCTTTCTATCTACATGTTACTCAAAATAGCTCTTAACTATTTCAATCCTCTCTTCTCTATTCCTTCGTATCTTTTGCCTATTATTGTCAATCCCTTTATATTTCCTTGTCAATCTCAGCTCGCTTCAATCTCTTTTAATTTCCAGTTCTGTAACTCTTTCTATCTCCGTATCAATCCAAATCCACGCTTATCTCTTTGAATCTCCTCTTTTCTATCCCTTTTTATCCCTTGTTTATCTCCGCCTATATATTTCTATCTCATGTTTATCTCAATCGCCGTTCTCTCTTATCTCTTTCAATCTACATGTTACTCAAAATAGCTCTTAACTATTTCAATCCTCTCTTCTCTATTCCTTCGTATCTTTTGCCTATTATTGTCAATCCCTTTATATTTCCTTGTCAATCTCAGCTCGCTTCAATCTCTTTTAATTTCCAGTTCTGTAACTCTTTCTATTTCTTTCCCAAACTCAATTCTTTCCTATTTCTTTCAATCCCTACTTCTCTATTCTTTTTTATATCATGCCTATTCTTATCTATACCTTTCTATCATCTTGTCAATCAAAATTCACTCCTATCTCTTTTAATCCCCACTTTTCTATTCCTTTCAAACTTGCCGAACCTCATCTATTCATTTCTATTTCCTTATAAATCTAAATTCACTCCTATGTGTTTCAATTCCTTAATTTCTATCCCAACCTAGTTCTAAACATATCTCTTTCAATGTATTCTTATCCATCTCAGCTTAACTTTTTTCTATTCAAACAAATCTTTGACTATTTAATTTCGGTTCAAATATTTCATTAAAAAAAACTATTTATTATTTGCAATTATTTTAGAGCATATAGGAGGCGTAACCATAGCCATATGAAAATATCGATAATTTTTAAAATAATGAATATTTAAAATAATTTCTTAAGTTTATTTTAAAGATAAATTTCTATATAATCTGATAAACAAAATTGTTTCTCTGCATTGTATAAGGGTTAGAAATGAGAAGACTAAAAGAAAGAGATTATACAGTGATTATGACGACTGACAAGGAGATTGAAAAAGGTAGGGATTGATAAACATAAGAGATAAATAGGGATAGAGCTAGATTGGATGAGTGATATTGGTTTTTACAACATACCTTTAAAATCCTTCGTTAGCTCAGTGGAATGAGCGCTCGACTGTGGACTCGATGCACATGGGTTCGCGTCCCTATAGATGCAGATTTTTTAGTGCTATATACGTTAGTGGTAAGATTATAATAATATTTATGTATAAAATATTGCATTTAGAAAATTAATATGCGTATTTAAAATATTAAAATTAATAAGTTAGACAGGGAGAGATAACCATAGGGATAGCAAGGGATAAAAATTTCTGGCATAGGAAGATAGATTTAGGGACAGAAAGAAATTAAAATTTTTTCTGCGTAGAGATAGAGTGAGAGATAGAAAGAGATAAATATTACACAGGAATAGACTAAGGGATAGAAAGAGATAGCGTTTTGGGGATGCAAATCGGCTACTTGAAAGAGATAGAAAAGTTCTATCCCAAAATTTCTATCACTTTCTATCTTTTTACTTCCAGCAGGGCACTATCACAATTTTCTTAATTTATTACGGTTCCGTTGGCGAAAATGTGGACGAACGCGGTTTTTTTAAGGAGCCATCAAACTGCGTTTGTCAAAATGCGATAGAGCCAACGAAATCGTAACAAATTACGAAAATTGCTGGTGGCTACAACAGGACTTACAGTGACCAAAACAGGTGCACCAACCCTAGTAGCGAGTAATAAATTTATCAAACGTTTCATAATATTTTTGTTCATAAATACTTCATCGTTCTTATTTGTATTTATATTAAATTAAAGAAATAAGTTTTTTCTTTGTGTCATTTAAAAAAAAATTGTTTAATGAACCTTATTTTTACGTGTTTTATCAATAAACTTTTAAAAATGCATATTTTTGTTTATTTTTAGTATTATCCAAATTGTAGCGTTCAGTATTCACAATAATTTACACAAATCCCAAATTCCGCATTCATTATACTTTGTTGGAATGCCATCTAATGCTATTTTATGCTCTATACTATTTGCTTCATTTCAATCCATTTCATTCCCTTTATATGGATTTTAAAGCATTTACTTGATGATTTCAAAAACGGAATAAAAGCGCAATGAAACGTTTCAATGCCTTCTAATGCTCTTCTTTTTACAGGGGTGTGAAGCGCAATCTTCAATGATTGTTTATTATTGAAATTTATATATATATATGGTACAATATTTATTTAAGAAAGTGGGAAATTATCGAAATTTAAATTTTCCGTAAATATAAAATACCTACAAAAAAGTATACCAAAAAAGTATATATGTTTTACTGTTAAACAAGGGTCCAATTTTACTGATTCTTTAAATATGCATTAGAGAAAAGATTAATTATCAGGTATTTCATATTTTCGGGAAACTGAAATTTCGGTAATTTTCTACTATCTTTAATAAATAATTTAGGTATAACAAAATTTCGTTAGAAAGCATTTTCGGTAATATCTATTATTTTTATTTGGAATTTCAATTTTTAAATATTATTTTTTTGTAACACATGCACGGAATGTTTGATTTTCAAGGCATGTATATCGTTGTGTAAAGTGACCAATTATTATTATTATTATAAAGTGACCTATTATTTATTTATTACTTTACATAGCTGGCAACAGACTCACTTTCTTTATTACTAATCCCTTGTTTTAGTCCGTAACTTAATACGAATCTGGGAAAAAGGACAAGCCAAATAAAACACTTTAAATTTAGTTTTAAAAATTTATTTAATTAATAAGTGCAATTTTTGGGTGGATACATATAAATTAAACGAGAATTGACCCTCACGAAAAGCTAAGTGACCCTGAGTTTCAAGGGGACAGTACCTTCTTATTGATGATTGCGCTGGATCTTTCTGTTGTCAGATGTGTAGGGTCGTAGTGGTATCCGTGAGTTAATCTTCACTAGTTAGGGTTGTAGAGGTACCCGTAAGTTAATCTTCGTTATTAGGGTCACTAGTGACCTTAAGATTTCTCATTGATACTTCACTGTACTAACTTTACATCGTGGAAGAACTACACTTCTATACTGACTGACTGTACACCGTAGAAGAACTGCACCCTTAACCGTCGAACTTAAGACTAACTTTCCTCTTTTGGATGCGTAGTATTTATCTAAATTTGGGTCCATTATCGGGACGAAACTCTGTGAACGTTGATATAGTAGTGTGATGAACCTGGACGTAATAGTTTTGTTATCAGCGTTGGTGTATCAGTGTGATCAACGTGAATGAAATAGTGTAACCAACGTGGACATATTAGTTTTGTTATCGGCGTAGAGGTATCAGTGTGATCAACGTGGATAGGTAGTGTGATCAACCTGGATTTATTAGTTTTGTTATCTAATGTATGTGAGTTCTTGCAATAGCCCTTCGTGCACTCCGGAATGTAGGAGTTCAGGTAGAAAGGTCGATGCACCGTTTGAGATTATAAGTTGTTATTGCCCGGTGGCTCGATTCGTAAGGGTCGATTACATAACTGTGATTATTAATTAGTGTACAATTGGATAGATTACAATTAGATAAAGAATTATTAGATATGTGATTAACAAGAGCATAGTTAATAATTATTAGTAATTTAGTGATTAAGATTATTGAATTGAGATTAATGAAATTAATTAATAATTAATAATATACGTTAGTCGCGTTGACGTAACACTGGCTTCAGATGTCAAAATCAGCTGTTCAATCATGCTGTTAAAAAATGTTCTTGTTTTAATTGTTTCTCAAATCAAACATACCATGTATTTGCTATAAAAAGTATTGTGTGAAACAGGTGCAGGAAGTAGGCAGTCATAACTCTTGTGAAGTTTACTGTACTTGCCATCGGCTCATCTACGGCTCGTCTTCAGCTTACCTCCAACTCGCCTTACATTCGCCTCTGGCTCGTGCAGTAAACTTCACACTCGTTTGGGAATACCTACTTTCCGCACTCGTTGCACAATATAATAAAACTTCAGCGAAATGCTTGATATATGTTGCTTTTATTTGGAGACATATAGACAAACAGATTTCGACAAGCTATTGTAACAGCAACTGAATTAATATCGGAGCTTGATACGCAACCAATTTTCAAACCACAAACGTAACGAAGACGCATTAAACGCAGACCGGGTAAAGAAGGTGTTGATGAACCAAGAATTGACCCAAAAATAGTATTAGAAATAGAGTTTTGTCATTTTCATCTGGAAACTGTGCTTATGTCTATGAAGGAAAGATTTAAACAGATGCAAGATTTTTCTGTGACGTGGAATTTCTTGTCTTGTTTAACATTTAAAAAAAATAAAAACAAGGAATAACTAATGCAACAATGTTTTACATTGCAAGAAAAGTTGGCGGACAACTTTAAATCAGACATTAATAGAGATCTGTTGTGCGATTAAATTTTAGGTCTGCAACACTGTCTGGAAGACAATCAGGCAACACCTATCGAAACTTTAAACTTTATCAAAAAGCACAATCTTCAGGAATTATATCCAAACATCTGGATAACGTTGCGTATTCTCTTAACAATACTAGTGACTGTTGCAAGTGGCGCGCGCAGATTTTTTTTTTGATGGAGGTGTTCTAATAGAAAATGTTCAGCTTTTCTAAGTACTTCCGGTAAATCTCCAAATAAGATTATTTTTCAAAATAAATAATAATAAGTCAGCAGTAGCTAAACAAAAAGATACTGATGATATTAATAACAAGCCATCAAAAATATTGCATAGTTGCATCTATAGTACGCACACATTTTTACAAACAAATTATGTACACAATATAAAAAAGGCTGTGTATGATCTAACGCGAAAATTTATGCCAAAAATTGAAGAAGACATAAACAATGCACACAACAAACAATTGTTCCAAGTCACAGAGAGAGACTATGTGTATTCTGTACATCGAAAAAGTCACGTATTAGGTATGCGTATCCCTTTAAAAGAAAATTTGTAATGATAATTATATTAATAAATATAAATAAATAAATAATAATTGGGTATAGTTTAAGATATGTCCATGTGCAGATTGTAGAAGGGCTAATCATCTTGCAATTTATGACTATGTATATAGATTGAAAGAAAACTTCGATTTTATAAACTGGTAAGGAACTGTCAATTAAAAGGATAGGACATTCCACGTGAAATTTACAACCAAATTGTTGCTTGTGCTGAGACTTTTTTCCCTAGCTCTACAGTCGAAACATGTGTTACTGAATACTGTTTTAAGGGCATGGGACTCGAAAAAAATTTACTTTTATGATTTTTTTGAGATACTTATTGAATGTAGGGTTTGTAAGGCTTAATAAATACACTCTTGAAATACATAACAAAAATTTTTTTTATTTATTTTAAGTATTTTTTATACACAAAATGTTAGTTCAACACAACACCTTAATTAACGGGTGGGTAAACGGTAGGTAAAATATCTCGAAAAGTACTCAACCGACTCTTATAAAATTTAAACTACATATTTTTACACATATAAGAACATCTGGTAGCAAAATTTTTATTTGGCATGCAAAAATATCACAATGGCGTCTGGAAAACCAAAAAAAATCGTTGTGTTTTTCGTCTTTTTTTTTTGTAAAAGAATATAGTTTGAATTAAAATTCAACTAAAATTCTGCTACCAGATGTTCTTAAATGTGTACAAAAGTATGTGGTTTATATTTTATAAAAATCGGTCCAGTATAAACACCTTCAAAAGTTTCAGAGTAGAATACTGCCTTAAACAATTTGAAATATTTGTAAAATAATATTTTCTGTAATTTATTATTACTCTGCTGGAAATAAGAAGATAGAAAGAGATAGAACTTTTCTATCTCTTTCAAGTATCCATTTTGAAACCCAAAAAGCTATCTCTTTCTATTCACCATAGTGAATACCCTTGCTAGAAATGTGTATGTCTTTCTATCCCTACGGCTATTCTATTTCTATCCCTGATTAACTTATTAATCTTAATTTTTTAAATGTGAATAATAATTTTTATTACAATATCTTGTATATACATTTTATTCTAATCATACCACAAACGTATATGACGCTAAAAAATCCGCATCTATTGGTACGTGAACTCGCTTGCATTGAGTTCGCTATTCAACGCTTAGTCTATAACTGAGCTACGAAGGACTTAAGAATTATGCGGTAAGGACCAATATGACTCATTCGAAAGAGCTCTATCTTAATAATCTATCTCTTATTTATCCAACTCTATATTTTTCAATCTCTTTATTAATATCAGAATAATTACTGACCTATTTATTTCAATCCCCTGTTTCCTCTATCGTATCTTATTCCTTGTCAGCTTCTTCTATCCACTCCATATCCCCTTGCACCAATTTAGTTCCACTCCTTTATGTTTTAATCCGCTCTTCTCCATCTTATTATAGATGTATTTTATTTATTTATTTTAGAATAACTTGGGAGATACATTTATTTATATCAGATCACGCCTCAATTGTGTTCTCAATTAATTACGAATAACTAGTTTTTAAAACAAAATAATTGAACCAAAATGAGATAAACAAGGATTAATTTGAATATAAAAGAGTTAAATTGAAACAGAAATAAAGACATTCAAAGAGATAGGTTTGTTAAGAGGCTGGGGCAGAAATCAGAGGATTGAAAGAGATAGGAGAGAACGGTGATTGACAAGGAGATAGAAAGATATAGATGGAGATAGACAGGAGATATAAAGGGATAGAAAAGAGGAGATTCAAATAGATAAGCGCGGATGTAGATTGATTTGGAGATAGAAGGAGATAGTAAGGGATAGGATTTCTGTCTCTTTATTTACAGCAAAGAATAGTATGCGGAATATAGTCTCAAAATTAAACAGTGGACGGTTAAATGTTCTATCAAATATGGTTTATCATATTCTATAAAAATTATTCAATATTGCACATTTTTCCCCAAAATGTCAAACCCTTACTCAAAAAATGGGCAATTTGCGAAGCATTTGGAGAAAAAATGTTTTCTTAGGACCAAAAAATTAAAAAATCGATATTACGAAAAATATCAATATATCATATTGAAAAAATGTACGAGTCCTTTTTTTCGACTATAGATCGAGGCAAAAAAGTTTCAGCTCAATCAAAAATTTAGGTGTACGAGACCGATCGTATTTGAAATATTTTGAGGTGAGTACACTTACATCACTACACTTACTGCTCACTTCATGCATAACCAGTGGTCATAATGCTATGAAGTTGGCTGAAATGTATGTTCTTTTCAGAATAGAAAATTTTACGTGGAATGACACTTATACATTCCATATAGGTATGTACACACATTTGCCACACTCATTAATGAATTATTTATCATATAAGCATAAAGTCTTTCTCGTAGGGACACCTCCTCTAATATTAGTATTTTTTTCTTCAGGTATCACGTAAATGGGTTAAACCTTCATGAAAAATTGAAATATGATAGTTGGAATAATAGTTCTAATTTACGCGAGGCTGACTTGCACGGATCCCGTTTGTAATTATGAGAAATGTGCCTATGAATCTCTAACAAATAATGTAAGCTCCTAAAATATTAATAGGACTGATTAATTGAATAGATATACATATAAATATACTCTGATATTATATACTAACACTATAAAAGCATCCTGCTGAGATCACAATTCACATTCGACGAGAAACGATCTAGTCATTCTTTTCATTGTGCATTATAGGGAAGTTCAATTTAGCAATTTTCATTATTTCCTTATTGCTGGACATTATTTTGCACTTTGGTAAGGATCACTGTTTTCCATAAAATTTTATTTTAATTAATTAATCTTCAATAATTTTATTTTAGTCTAAAAATCAATCCTATTATAAAAATTGCTTCTATAAAATGGAAATCTCGATGTGATTTTTATTTTTAGAAATTCTCAAGTCTGGCCCAAACCGGTGTGAAACGCCAAATCTGGCCTGGCCCAAACGTGGACGCCCAGTTTTGACTAGAAGCCCGGCCTGGGCCCGGCCGGATTTCGCGTTTCATCACCGGTTTGGGCCAGACTTGAGCCCAAGACGGGCCCCGTCTTGGGCCCGCTCAGGGCCACAGTAAAATATCTACATGGGGAGTGTATATTTTAAGAATATAAAATGAATTCAAGCAGATTTGAAATATTTGTATGCCTTGACAAAAAATTGTTGTGCTCACTCCTCATTGCTTACCGACGCGACACGACTTTCTAAAGCAATGATTTTCTTAATTTTCAACAAAATTCAGTTTCAATTATTATAAACTAATCCATATTCTTATTATCTTCTGAAATAAAACTTCCATTATTAAATTTCAAAAAATATAAATAAGTTTCTTAAGGTTGAATGTAAATGCATCCTCGTACAAATATTAAGGTCCCGTGGGGCGTCGTCAGATAATTCTATATTGAAAAAATTGGACGGGCCCACATAGTGAAAATGTCAGTGCGTTACTGGCTTAGAATTAGTAGAATGTATGTAAACGTATAGTCACCACTGGTATGCCAGCGGCAGACTCGTAGATCTGGCAACGTCGCAATTTGAATTTTGAAATTTGAATAGCTTGATGTCAACGAATTTTTTGTTAAAAAGGTTTAAAAAATATCATGTCAGTGTTGCCAGATCGCGATGCGGTTATGTTTATTCATTTGAAGATTACTAAAATTTCAATGTATTTTATTAGATTATTTATTAAACTACGTGGTGAATAAATTTAATTTTTTTTTAATTTTTACTGTAAAGCTGTACAAATACTGATATTTTTTAAATTTCTCTACCAGAGCATTTAATTATTAAAAACGAAAATGTGGAGATTGCCTATGCATTACTCATGAATTACATGTTAAAATAGTCAACTTTAACATTAATTATCTCCACAACGGTAAGGTCAAAAAATTTGAAATTAATTTAGCATATAAATCATCATTCTATTTAAATATAGCTCCATTTATAGAAAATTCTCCTAGAGATCGATTTTTTTACATACAACCTTAAATTATTTTAATAGATTTGAGTTAGGGTAAGTCGAGGAGAGATGGGTCACTTTTTTTGTTTTCCTTTATAAAACCGAGATTTTGCACACAAAAAAAAATTCCACTTCGTATAAGTTTTAGTTTCAGTCCTTGTGTAGAGAACCATGCAAATAGAAATTTTTTTGTAACAATATTTGACACTGTGAGAGACGTTTGAGAAAAAAAATTTCGAGGAGAGATGGATCAGGAATAAAAAATTATTGGTACCATCATATTCAATACAAATATTGACTAAGAATCATAATTTTGTTTATTTTAAAGTGTTTTGAAGAGGATATAAAAGCAAAGTAAGGTAAAAGTTAGAAAGTAAATAAAGTACAATCAAAATGAAACTTTCGACTTTAAGCACACAATTTTATTAAACACTGTAGAGAAAATTTTTAGTTCGCACATTTTTTAGTTCGAACATTTTTAGATCGCACTTTTTCAATCGCTTCAGCCATATTATCTCTGCCCATGATCCACGAGATGATGTGGGTTTCCGCTTATATACGTTTGGCATTTTGAGCTACAAGTACACAATTTTATTAAACACTGCAGAGAACATTTTTAGTTCGGCCCCTAAACATAACCTACACAGAACCTTCAAAATTGTCACTATAAATGACGGCAATAAGTCCCTTAGTAATAATTAACAAAGTATAATAAGGTTTGTTATTGATCCATTTCTCCGCGAAAAATATGATCCATCTTTCCTCGAATGCCAAAAAGAAGCAATGTGTTTGATAAATTGAGAAAAAATTTTCAATAATTATCGGCGATGCCATCTTACCTTGCAGAAATAGCCCACAAATCGCTCCATGTATAGCTTTTTGCAGAAATCACAATAACTACACGATAAACGAATTGTTTTTAACCTACAATAAAAATTTCCGTTTATTTCTCGAGTAGGTCAAAAAAAGAATGTGCTGTAGCTACGTAACGAAACGTCGCAATGACGCGACATCTGGAACTTTTTGTCTTTGTATTATGATACACTTACTCGCAAAAAATCAGCTCAGTCGACAAGACAGGCTCGAAATGTCGAGAAGTGATCCATCTCTCTTCTAGATCCATCTCTCCTCGACTTACCCTAATCATTCTTATTTTTCAATAAAATATATTAATATTAGATGATCTGATTATTTTTAACTAAAGAAACCTTTTACTTTCTTACATCATCTTTGAATTTTGGTTTTTAAGGACTTGTAGATGAAAATAAATTTTTACATTTTCATCAGAGAATGTATTAGTTTCGTGTAAAATTTGACCCCCTCATTTTTTGGCAAATGTATATGTTTTTAAGATAAATAATTATGTTTTTGCAACACCCACCTCTAAAGTTGCACTTTATGTGCCCCTACGTTATGTGTAATGTAGGTCTTTAAAGCTCAGTAACGTCACCGTAGATAATGTACTTTCTTTACGCACGCTGACGTCACAGGTGTGTGTAAAGTATACCTTTTACGCACAGGTGACAATTTTACACATTTTTCACAAATTGGTGACTTTAATCACAACCAGATAACTCTGATAAGGAATTACCCTAAGGTACACAATTTATTATATTACTGCAACTTTTTAGGTTGGGTGTTGCAAAAAATAGTGTACGGCACACGTCCGTAAAACAGGTGATAATTACGAGTGTGTTTGCAACATTTGCCTACGGCTGGAAGCACGAGTCGAACGCTTGTGCACGAGCGAAGCGAGTGCAAAAGCGTAGACGAGTGCTTCCAGCCGTAGGCAAATGCTGCAAACTTCACACTCGTAATAATCACCTGTTTTACGCACTTGTATCGTAAATTACTATTTTATAATTTTATCTATATCTCGCTTTATTTGGCTAAAAATTTGAATTTTATATTTTTAAAGAAGGTTTAAATATCGAGCGCGAAACGCATGTGCACTGATAAGAATGTGTTCCTTAAGGTCGAGTGAACCTTAAGTAAATTAATTTTCTTCTTCATTTGAAAATAAATTAATTTAAATAGAAGTACATAGTAGCAATGAAAGTTGGTATGCGAATGAAAGCGTGCGAACTGTGATGAGAATGTGCTCACAATGGCACCCCTAGTTTAAGTTATAAATAACCATACAACTTCCTTCATTTTCAATGAAATGCAATAATTTTTATGAATTCTCTTGAAATCCCTTTAAATTAAAAAAAACTGATTAAAATTTAAAAAACTGATCGAAATTTAATATACTGTGAGTAGAGTCATTTACATATATTCAATTCAATTTAATATATAATTATGTTGTAGAATTAATATAAAACAATTTTCACGTCGTTCAATATAATTTATTTCTAAAAGACCTTTATTTTATTTTACCTTTTAGTATTTTATTTATTTTCATCTGACAACAGACTCTATTTCTCTATCTTAAAATTCCTCCATATTTTACAACAATTCAATATCCTTCAAGTTCTTTTAAAATTCCACTAAATATTCTGAAATCCCTTAAGGTAGTTGTCTCGCGGCAAAAACACTCGAAAGTTTATACTCAGATAGATGTAAGATATCACATGTTCTCTCCTAACCTATGGTAAAAAATTTTGACTGGAATTGTATAATCAAATAGAAGCATCCTATATACGTATACACACATTCACAGTCACAGTTCGTATGGAAACGATATTGGCAACACTGCAATTTAATTCTCAGAGAAAATGGTGGTGATGCACTTATAGCCTCAAAATAATATTGTCAAAATCGTCGAAATGTCATCTCAGTGTTGCCACATCGTCACTGCATACCCCCGCCATGTGTCTCGCGTGAACAGAAATATTATTTTTTTCAATATTATATCTTTACACTAAACGCACAATAATTTTAATTTTTTTCATAAAATCAACACGATATTTTACTATACATCTGTAGTCTTTTAGCACAATGGTAAGATTCGTTGTCATACTAGACTTCATAATGTGGCGATTAACCATGTTAGCTATAGTAGACCCATGCAAAAAGTACTGAACATAATTAAAAATATTTGCCTTTAGAAACACACGATTAAGCTAAAAATTCGAGCATGGTTAGATAACAATATTTTCTACATATTTTGAAAATTTTAGACAATTCCTAAGAAAGGTTCGATTTTGGCACAACTACCTTAATACTTTGGGAATGAGGACAAGCTAATGATTCAAATCTCGTTAGGTTCACAAAGTTTATTTTATAAGTAAGATTTAAAGTTATAAATATCTTTTCAAATTTTTAAGGAACATGACCCTTACGAAGACTTAATAATGTTGTGAGTCTGAGTTTCGGGTTTTGATACTTAATTGGTGCTCACTGATGGTTATTAAAGTTGAATATTTTCTTAGGTCCTTCACGTCAGTTTATTAATCCTTGGATATTCTGATAATTTCGTTCATCCCTTATTAATTTTTGTGCAACTTGTACAGTAAGATTCATGTACGCCTTTCTTCGGGGCGTGTCAACTCAACTCTGGTTTCTATTTTACTCTTATGGAAACCAGTGTTCGTGCACTGATACACCCTAAATTAATTTTATGTACCTAATTTTGAAATAATAACGTGAGTAGGTATAGTTCAAAGGATTCTTTATTATAAATCTGGAAAATTACAATGTGATGTGACGACTATTTAACAAATTAACTATTTAAGAGAGTATTGAGAACTGTATCTGAATTAGGAAGGTCGGATGTTCTCTTCTAAGTATTCCAAGTAAATCTGTTTTTACGAAGTACAGAAATTAAGGGCTGAACTATTGAAGTAGACAAAACTGAATAAGAAAGGAAATCGAAGATTATATATCAATTAGTTAACTGTTTCATAGGATAGGTAGAAGAACACTCCTTCGCTTAATGTCATAGTTTTTGGATTTTTCCGCAATACAATATTGAGTGGGTCAGGGTAAAGCTACCTGTTAGCCGATTTATGACATATCAGAGGAGAGAGGTGGGTTATAGAAAAAGAAACACCTTGTTGTTGAGAAAAAATAGATAGGTTTATTTACCTGGCATAAAAAACCTCCATTCAGCGAATGGAGGAAAAAGCCCTTCACAAGAAAAACTATAATCGACAAAACTTACAGTAATGCTCTCAACACTTTATCAGGAAGCACACATTAATCCAAAAAAAAAAAAAACAGAAAACACACACAATGCTGACGCGAATAAACGAAAGTGTACAAAGGTGGACCAGCCACCTCTGTAAAATGTTCAAAAGGTATCGACTTCGAAAACTCCCGAAAGGCGTACCGCTCACTCTGAACTCTCGAGCTCAACTGATCAAAGCTTATATTATAACAATAAACCTTGAATCAGTCGTAAAACTAATTATAAGGGTCTACAGATTTATAAATACAAGGCTTATGACTACCTGCTTGAACAATAGAAGCAATAAACCTTGTACCGTTCGAATTGAAAATAAAGACAAAATTAAATTATATAAGGAACATTTTCAAAGTTAAAATTAAGAATATTTCTGAACATTCCGCCCGCCTTCGTCCGCAGGACGAATAATAATAGCACATCAAATACATACATCGTTTATAGACCTAAGTACGAAGTACATAATATGCTTATGCTAAGAAGCTAAGGCAGCTAAACATTAAGATACGCAGCTAAGTAT
>UCOH01009582.1:0-12022 GCA_900474275.1 Synergus japonicus
ATATAGAATTGTGATAGGAAATTGATAATTTGTTTGATTCAATAAAATTTTGTTTAATTTAAGAAAACTTTATTCTCAGTGTGGTTACAGGGTGTAAGGTTCATTATCCTTTATTAAAGGATAATTATGTCTTTATAACTCTTACCGCTTTTAAATGTATATAGATACACATTTAGAATTTATGATTAATTTTAAGAATAGTTCGTAGCTTAGAAAATAAGTTAAAAAACTAAAAAAAAAAAGAAAAAAAAAACAAAAAAAAATTAGAAATAGGTTGCTTATTTCTTGTTCCTTGTTGCTTCTTGCTCATTGCTTATTGATTATTGCTTATTGCTAATAACTTAATTTTTTTCAGCAAAAAACATTTTTAAAAAATGATTTTTAAATTCACGCATGTTTACAAAATATAACATAAATAACATTTTTTTCTTATGTAATATGTCAGGGTATTTGACATCCTATCTTTCCCTCTCAACGGATTGTTCACCTTGGCGAATGGGGTCATCCTTAAATTATATTGTATTCCATAAAAAAATACTGCATAATTTACAGGATACTCCTGGTGAGAGGGCTCAGTAAACTGTGGAGATTTAATTATATCAATTCATCTTATTTAACAGAGTGTTAAATTAAGTTTTACTGTTTATGAAAGGAATAACAGTTTTCTTTTGAATTTGTTTTAATAAATAATAATACTCTCTACAGTTGAAGCCAAGAACCAATCCACATAATAATTTCTAGAAATATCTGTATTTTTAGTTAAAACATTAGTTTTTATTTTAAAATGTGTTTGTATTTGTTAAATTGTTACAGAGAAACCCAATGTAAGCAAATTTGTAATATAAAATAAGAATAAAAAGTAAAATAAAATACATTTTACGTAATTTTTCTTCCCCCTACTTAAAATTTACTTCACTCAAATTAGAGAAAATAAGATATAATATAATATAATATAAGTCATATTTCCTTAGAATTTTGAAAAATTTCATTTTCATCTCTAAGTATAAGTTCTCAAAATTTAAAGTGTACGTAAGGAAGTAAGTAAAAGATTTTTTAGTAGTAAAAAATAAAATAAACTAATATCAATACATTTTATTTTCAAATATTTGTGATGAAATTAAATTTTCTACAGACATAATTTAAAAAATGTATTTAGAAATTTTAGAAATCCAAATTTGAATTAATTAGTTATATTTAATAATTAAATTTTCTTATTACTTGTATTAAAATAATTTTAGGCAATTCTATAATTATTATAATATAATTATTTTCAATTCCCTAAACTTTTTCCCTTAATTTTCCACTTGCCGCCTTCGGAATAGTTCTACATGGTTATATAGCTATATAGGCTCGCTGATAATCGCTGAGCTCTCGCCAAAATATCTTTGCTCTCACCACTGGCGGTGACTCATTCATGCATGCGATAACGCGATTTGACGCGGTTACCATGGAAACAAAGGGTAGCAATAAAATGATGAAGAGGGCAGCACCTCGATATGGGCTGTGGGGACTAGCTAGTCTGTACTAATATCTTTGATGAAATTAAATTTTCTACAGACATAATTTAAAAAATATATTTAGAAATTTTAGAAATCCAAATTTGAATTAATTAGTTATATTTAATAATTAAATTTTCTTATTACTTGTATTAAAATAATTAAATAAAATAATCTTTGCTTTCAACTCAGAGATTTAGGTACTAATATCTTTGTTGAAAGCACGAGTTCACATGGTAAAGTGAGAAGAAGGACATTTTCCTAAAAGCGTGTAATCAGGCCTCAAGAATAGAGGTGAAAAAGATAGGCTCTTCAATGAGTGGAAGTGTCCCCCAAATAGAAAGAGAAAGGAGATGAAACTGACCCTTCCTATCTCTCTCTAATCACGTCACTAGAGAGAGACAGAAAGGGTCATTTTCATCTCCCTTCTCTCTATTCGGGGGACACTTTCGTGCATGCCTTTTCACTTCTATTCTTATATCTATTATATCTCTATGGTTGAAAGTATCATGACTGCTGACTAAAAAAGCCTGATTACACGCTTTTAGGAAAATGTCCTTCTTCTCACTCTACCGTATGACTATCCCATAAGTTTGTCTCATTTCACATTTTCCACACATTTTACCCGGAAAATGTGCGAGAATGAGACATACTTATGGGATAGTCACATGGTAGAGTGAGAAGAAAGACATTTTCCTAAAAGCGTGTAATCAGGCCTTAAAGACCAAAATACACCTGTTCCAGCGATGAGAATAGAATTTAGGTTCTAGGCAAACAAACCTATTATAGAACCGTCGCGACTATAGAGAAACGTATTGTCGGAAAAATGATCCGATTCTCATCGCTACCCTGTTCACACCCCTCTACGTTCACACGAAGCATTTTCCGCAATCGGAAAATGTAAGAAAAACTTGTCCAATAGCGGTAAATTTTAAATTACGAATAAAAAATAAAATAAATTATAATGTTAATATGAATAAATTGTTATTAAAAATAGGTTTTTGGATTATGTAGTAAATATAGAAGATAAATAGATTTTGCAAGATTAATTATTTATAAGTTATTTATCACTATAAAGTAATTCAAAGCATCTTCGCGTTTTGTGTTTATGGTTCGTTATGTTTGTTGTGTTTAGACGCATTATTGACGGTTTTACGTGAAAAATATATGGGTGAGTAATATATAATTGTTATTATAAGATAATATAAAATATTAAAGTAATTGAATGTATTGTACATTATGTACACAGTTCAATAGAAACATAACCCCAAACGCTTGATTTGACTGCATGTTATATTTATTCTATTATTTCCCGTATACATATATCTATTTTTTAATTAATATAAAGTATTATAATTATAATTGTATTATGTTTCAAATCGCCATAACAAACCATGAACGCACTGCGATGATGAACACAAAATGCGAAGATGCTTTGAATTACTTTATAGAGATAAATAAATTATAAATAATTAATCCTGCAATCTAATTTTCTTCTATATTTACTACATAATTTAAAAACCTATTTCTAATAACAATTTATTCATATTAACATTATAATTTATTTTATTTTTTATTCGTAATTTAAAAGTTACCGCCATTGGACAAGTTTTTCTTACATTTTCCGAATGCGGAAAATGCTTCGTGTGAACAGGGTGTCATGAACGCCGAAACGTTTCGACACATTGGCGAGCGTGTATTTTGGCCTTAAGTAGTGGCCAGCAGATGCGCTGACTGTTCATGAGACCGAAATGCATTAAAATGATTAAAATGCATGAAGGAAAACGTAAAAATTCAGCTTTTTTTTGTAATAAAAACAACTTGATCAAACTTTTTTTTCACCAGAAATAAATGTAGATAGTTTCTAATATTATTTAAAGCAAATTATACTGTTAATAAAGGGCAAATGCTTGATCTTGTGAGTCGAAAATTCGCATCCAATTCGTGGCGGGAAATTCAAATACATATGTGTTACCTTCAATTGAAATATTATATTATTGTTAAATTGCCAATTGTTAATTTATACTAATAAATAATTTATTTATTGCTTTATTTATTTTTTAATACAATTAAAATGCCTCCAAACCAAAAAAATCTAGATACTTATAAATATGAGCTCTTCAAGCCTTAATAAAAATTGTATATTCAATAATGATTATAAAGATCTACGTTCGTTGTGACTGAAAAAAAGAAATTTAAAAAATCTATATACTACTAGATAATAGTTGTATCTACAATAAAACATTAGATACAACTTTTTAAATATAAATTACATAAAATAGAAATTCTAAATTAAATAAATGTAATTTCCATTAAAAATTTTGCATGAAATTATTTACATCACTATTTTTACAATTTAATCGATATTATATATTGCAATTTCATTTGACGGAATTTGAATAACTATATACATATAACTTAATTGTTTAATAATTCGAAATAATTTAGTATAGAATTAAAATCTATTATTAACAATTGGCAATTTAACATTAATATAATATTTCAATTGAAGGTTAATTAAGAAATTGAAAATTCAAATTTTTAGCTAAATAACGCGAGAGGCAGAGAAAATTATAAAAAACATAATTATTAGTCATAAAAAGATGTACAAGGTCCCCTTTGGCCATTTTTCAATGGGATGTGTAGTTTTCGTTTTAATCGTGGTTTTTAAATTTCTTTCTAATTACTTTTGATTGAATAAATAATTTGATAAAAAAAAGATGAATGTAAATTAATATGGAGATAGAAAGAGATAGGCGTGTATAGTCGAAATGTAGAAGTGGATAAACAATCTTCTATTCCTTTTTCTATCTTAAGGATAGAATGAGATAGAAAAGTATGAGATTTCTATCTTTGTATTTCCAGCAGTGGAACGACCAAAATTTTCTAATTTGATTGTTTACAACGCGTAAAATTTCTATAATTTTTAAATAAGTAAAAAACGAAAAACAAAGTCAGTTGTGGGCGAGCAACTAGGAAAAGATACATGTGCGTTTGAATCAAGAACGTAGGTATGTTGCGAATGCTTTGTTGAACATTTTGTTGGATGTAAACAAAGACAATTTGAAAACTCACTAAATGAAATTGATTTCAAGAAATTATATTTTTTAATTATAATTTTCTCACTCATTTTCCAAAAATTTTTTACAAATTATGGAAACATTGTACTGTATAGCTTCATCGGGAGAATCTGATTAATATAAATAAATTTTTAAAAATGTAAACATCGTTTTGATTAAAAATTGCACTGTATATTTAAGAAAATTTATCTAGATACATAAATGTTATTAAAAAAAATATGTACAATTACTTTACAGAACTTAATTCTAAAGAATAAAATCCGCCTATTTCATTAAGAATAAGGTTTGGTAATTCAGCTTACAGATGAAAATTAAAAATATATTCATAACTTCTTAAGATGCCATGTCTTTTAATTGCTCTTCTCATTTCTGTTAAATAAATAAGAATAAGGAGAAGGACAAATAAGGAAATAATTTTTATAAACAAACTCTTGATAAATGGGTTTTTTTTTTGTAAAATAAATAATTTTTTTACAAATTATGGAAACATTGTACTGTATAACTTAATCGGGAGAATCTGATTAATATAAATAAATTTTTGAAAATTTAAACATCGTTTTGACTAAAAATTGCAATGTATATTTAAGAAAATTTATCTAGATACATAAATGTTATTTTAAAAAATATGTACAATTACTTTACAGAACTTAAATCTAAAGAATAAAATATCTTCTAAAAACAAAAATATTAACAATCTTTACTTACGCATTGTTTTCTTTATGTAAATTAAAAGTTTTAACGAAAGTATTTAAGTCTCCTATTCTCAAGTATCCGCCTATTTCATTAAGAACAAGGTTCAGTAATTCAGCTTTCAGATAAAAATTAAAAATATATTCATAACTTCTTAAGAGGCCATGTCTTTTAATTGCTCTTCTCATTTTTCCCTGTAATAACTTCCCATAAACTGGAAAATCACTTAAAAAAGAATATTGATCCAAAGCTTCTAAGATATCTTCATTTCTTAGAAATGCAGCCAACTTGTTTACATCTTTACAGAAAAAATCCAGCATAGAAATATTACTATTCCTGATTATAGTTTTCATTTTGTAAATATCAGCATTACACTGTCTATAAAATTCGATGGCCATCTTATAACTTAGCGCATGTAAATTTTTCTCACAAACATGAAAATTATGAACTATCATTTTCAATAAATGCGCAATTAAATACATATTATTGTATGTGAGTGATTTATACCACTTTATAGCATAGGAGAGGCGTCTCTCCGTCGATATTCTGAGCATTAATATCCGCCCCTAAGTCAAGAAAATATTGTATCAACTTTTGGCGATAAGGACTTAATACTATATATAATGAAGGGGAGTATTTCCATCATTTTGCTTAATTGAAAAATTAAGTGAATTTTGTTTTTGATTGTCAGTGCAATTCACATCAGTACCGACTTTTATTAAATAGGAAGCTTTGTTAAAATTACCAACACTGCAATGCAATGGGGTATTTCCATCGCAAACTTTAGCATTAATATTCGCCCCGTAATTATGCAATATCTGTACTGTTTCAACATCGCGGCTTATACAAGCTAAATGAAGAGGTGTTTCTCCGTAGCGTTGTGATTTTATATCCACATCAATTCCTTGGGATAAAATCATTTGAATAATGTCGTCATCCGCTTCGGATTTAACAGCAACATAGAGAATTTACTGCCCTTCTATTGCAAGGCGATAAGCAGAAGCATTATGTTCCAATAGACAACGCATATGAAGAAAACGTCCAAATTTCATAGTAGTATGTAATGCAGGGTTTCCATATTCGTCTATTACGTTGATGTCCGCCCCTTGAACAACAAGATCCTTGATCATTTTGGATGTCCCTTCTTTAATAACTGTATGGAAGACTGTTGATCCCGCTGGAAAAATATAAGTTGATTCGATATTTCCCAATTTCATAAAAATTTTTTAAAATGATTTTTCATGTTTATTACATTCTAAGTAATTTTTAATTAAATAAAAGATTATTTTTCATTTTTTACATTACTTTAGCGAGAGAGAGAGAGGGGGGAGGGGCGAGAGTTTACAATGTAATAAACAATTTTAATTATTAGCAACAAATATGTAAATAAATTTTATCAACTTCAGCAGTTTTTGGGAAAGAAAATTACGTTTTTGTGATGCATGAGCAAGTTATTATTTAGCGTTGATTTTGTCGATTCCGAGGGGAATTTTTATGCCATTTATGGGAAAAACCAAAAAGTGGGTTTATTTGATCAATCATATTCAATACTTGAACTGTACTTTTTTTTCCTTGAAACTTCGTATGCTTATGTATTTTGATGCACTGATTACGAAAATTAGTGAAAGTTGGCGCAAATATGAATTTAATGAGAAAACCCATAAAAACCCCATAAAATCTTGGTTTTTTGCGATTATCTCAGCTAATATGGAAAATTAAAGAAAATGTTTGAAACAAAAGTTATAGATCTCATCGAAATACACATTTTTTGTTTGAAATATTTTTTTCTGCAAGTAATAGCTTCCGAGAAAATCAATGATACAATGATTACAATGGTATATTCATTCGTTTTAGTTTGGTACATACTTACGCTTCTCACCCTTTACCATTTCCTTTAGCATCCCATTTGCCATTTCCTTTTACCATTCCCTTTCCCATTCCCTTTCCATTACCTTTGCCATCTCTCTTTCACATTCCCTACACCACTCCCCTTTGCGATATCACATTGCCATTTTTCTTTACCACTCCCTTTACCATTCCCTATGCCATTTCCCTTTGCCATTCCCTTTTACCATTCCCTTTTACCATTCCCTTTACTATTCTCTCTTAACATTTGCTTTGTCATTCCGTTTATAATAATTTTCTTTTACAATGATTTCCATTTAGAATGTGAAGACCCGTGGATATGAGTTTTTTTAAAATGAAAATCAATATATTTGATTATCTCGAAAACACAAAAATGATAAATGTACATATAAATTGTAAAATTTTAATAAACTTTAATTCCTGACATTCGAAGACAAATTTTATATCCCCCGACTCGTAAAATTCTATAGATTTCAAAATTATAATTTTTGAATCGATCACATGTGTTTATCGAAAAGAAATTAGAGCAGGATTCATTTTTATAGGCAATCTATAATGACAATAGGATCTCCTGCTGCGAAAGGGTCGGTAATTCGAGCGGTCAGTAGCAGGCGAAGAGGGAAATCGAAGGCGCAAGAGGTGTAGTGGCACACTCGAAGGGGAAGGTATCCTGGTAGTTGGCGCGAAGAGGGAAATCGAAGGCGTAAGAGGTGTAGTGGCACACTGGAAGGGGAAGGTAACCTGGTAGTTGGCGCTGAAAGGAGAATCGCCGAGGGAAACTTTGTATTCAAATGTGAAAAGCGTTAGAAAAATTGGAGTCGTAAATCGGTATTTCTATTCTGAATGTCGTTGTACCTGATGGATTTGTAATTTTAAACGAGTTGGGGGGCTGATGATCGGAATTCTAATTCTATAACTACTGCTAAAGGCGAGTACCTATTAAGGAAACTTTCTATTCAAATGTGAAATGGGTCAGCAAGATTTAGCGTCGTGAACTGATGTCTCTATTCTTACTGTCGTTACAATTGATTTATTTGCAACTTTGAAGGAGTTGGGGGGGAGGATATTCTATAGTTTAAATTGGCCTCCAACCAGACAGAAGACGACGAGAGACTTTGCTAACCATTCCGTTTTCAACTTGCTCTGTAGCACAAGTGTTTCGAGAAGAGTGCAGATTTTTGTGAAGTGTTATTCCGCAATAATTCTTCAAGTGTTGCAGTTTCATCATTGTCCATTTATTCAGCGAAAGGTATATTTCTTTCTGACATTCTCTTTTTTTTTTTGGTCATTTAAGTTCTCTAATTGATGATTATTTTTATTTTAGTACTATGCCAGTTGTACTATGCAGCCATAGTACTATGCAGTACTATGCCAGTTGTACAAATACAATTTTTTTATTGCTGAATGTCATTATTGAGGTGTTCCTAAATAGTGAGAAACATTAAATACATATAATCATCGTAAAAACAATTTTTAGAAAGTTATTTTAAAACACCATGTACAAGTTATCTTTATAAATTTATCATAAAAAAAATTTTATTATATTTCTAATGCGAAATTTTTACTATTAAATAAATTTAAAACTTTAATATAGTAAATTCTTTTGTAAACAATAATTTTTCAAATTTCAGTTTTCGTAAATACAAACATTTTTTGAAAAATAATTTTAAAAAATTTTAATTAAAGAATTTTTTTAATACAAATATAAATAAAATTTCATGAAAAAAATATTTTGTTTTATAACAGATAAATTTGAAAATGAAAAATTTTTAAAAACACCTATTCATAAAATGGGTAAAGCATAAAATATATGTATCTACATTCCTCGTAATTATCCCTGGTTTTCAGCGAATGAGTTTAGTTGAGTTTTTGTTCATGAACTCCAAGTGATTAAATAGCTCAGGCGGTTAGGGGTGTGCGTTTAAGATGTCAGGGATTCGATCCCCAGCGAGTGCGATTTTTCGAACCGCATTAGGATGCGATTTATGTATATAAAAAAGGTTCTGGAATTTAAAAGATAAATTAAGTTCAGTGCTTATATTAAAAACAATTTTTTTTGGTAAACAGTAACTACGACAACTATAATAGCCAGTACTCTACCAGTAGTTTGCCAGTAATATACCAATACAGAACCAGTACTGGTTTCCAGTACCGCGCCAGTGCCGAACGCCAGTACTGCCATGCATTACATGCCAGTAATGGCCCAATGCTGGCCAAGTACAAACAACCAGTACTGGGCCAGTCGAGAATTTCTACCTGGGACCTATTTATGCTTCTTTTATGATATAATATAGCACAAACCTAACAGACATGGAGAATAGACAGAATTCAATACAACTAATTTTTCTTTTAAATCCAAGATGGCGGTGGCAACTTCGGGAACTCTCATTTTCGACAGGATGCTTAGTAAATTTGGCAAACACTTGATCTTCATCACGTTCTCATTCAATAAAAGAATCTATTTACTTTTGTGTAGCAACAGCGAATACACTTAGGTGAAGGGATGTCAATAAAGCTGGAATCATGGGAGAGTGTTGAAGCTTCTGCTGACGATGGCAAGTTCGTAAAATTCTTAGCTCTAGCCTTATGGGGCCCAAAAAAACTATCGAACAGAAGCGTAACGCATCCAACTAATCGTATATGATACAGATACGCGATCGTTCTCCTAGAAGAATTTTATCATCGGAAAGGAAAAATGTACTTCAACGTGAGTAATATTGTATTGCGTCTCAGAACTCATCGTGAACATTCTAGGGAGCAGATATACGCTAAAAATTAAATGGAAAAGCCTTAAGCAGATACTAGAGATGATTCAAGGACTGGTTTTTCATAAATCTAAATACTTATTTTTATTAACTTCAGAGACCATACCCAAATCAGCAGAAACTATCACTGAACCGAATCTTGACCCAAATGAAGAATCCAATGAAGAATGAAAAAAATAAACTTGGGACTCTATGCGTTTAAGCCGATTTCTATTGATTATTTGGTTTTCAATTGACATTTGTTAATTACTATTGGCTCGTTGCAATGATCAATTGTTTAAGAACTATTGATTTTGCAACATGTTGACACTGGTTTTTTGTTTGCGTTTGAACCTGGAATTTTTATGATCATACATGATATATAATGAGTTGTAGATCATCCTATATATTAATTATTAATTCATTTAAATAAAGCATTCTGTTACTCATATGTTTGTGAATAATCGCATTTAATTTTAAAAATAATTCAAAATTATTTTAAATATTAACCTGCAAATATAAGTGGAAATTTATAGCTCTATAATCGCTCCTCCTCCCTCATATCTACAGAAAATTTATTACAGGACGCTAAGGATTGAACTTCCAAGGAGATTTATTTTTTTTGGAAAGTCAAAACTTTCATTTGTAGCTCTTAGGCTTCAATAAAGACTTTCTTTTCTGTGGGATATTGTTCAAAGTTCGTCTGATGATTCACCTGAAAATTAACATCTACGTATACGCAAAAAGTTATAAAATTGAGTAAGTATTCATATGGAACTTCACGTAATACTTTAGCTATAATGCCAAACACTTTAAAGAAAGATTGAATTTTCATATGAATATTCTTTATAACGAAGAAGTTTTCAATTCAAGTAAATATTCATACGCAAATTCAAGTAAAACTCGAAAATCAGCACGTCGATAAGTCAGCCTGAATATTCATATGCAAATTCATGAGACTATAATTTATACAGTGGTTTAAATTTTAAGTAAATTTTATAATGAAATTTCATATACATTTTTCAGAATTGTAAAATTGATCAAAGTTAGTCTGAATATTCACATGAAAATTCATAAGAAATTTTACAACTAGGAACTTTGTTTAAAATTAAATAAAATATTCATATGAAAATTCATGTGTCTATAAATTCTCAATTGGTTATAAATTTTAAAAATATTTTCATATGAAAATTCCTTTGAAGTTTCAGTATTGTCAAGGATTGTCAAATAATTTTGCAATCTTTTAAGTTTCAGTAAATTTTCACAAGAAAATTCATGTGATTTTTCAACAATGCTAAGGTGATTAAAATCAGCATGAATATTCACAAAAAAGTTCATATGAATCTACAATTATGTTGTGGTGTAAATTTCATGTAAATTTTCACAAGAAAATTCATGTGATTATTCAGAATCGCATAGATGATCAAAGTCAGCCTAAATATTCCTATGAAATTTCATGTTTAACTTTTTATTGTTAAACTTGAAGAATATTTTCACAGAAAAATTCATGTGGCTCTACAATTTATATGTAGTGGTTGTAACGTGCCCTGTCTCTAGGCACGGAACTACGTCTCGACAATCCTTAAACTTTTATTTGAGGAACTCAAATTTATATTGCGCCAGTTATTTATCGAAGATAAATAACGATGAGTTCCAAAACCCTGAAAATCCTATAAATAAAACAGCTACTAGCTCAGGTTAGGTCATCGTAACATCTCAAGGTCACGGGCAATCGATATTCCGGAAAATAATTGGAGACAACAATTTCTAATGAGAAACAATCGAATTCATTTGAAAAACAATAAATATTCGAGAATTGATAAATGAAAGATTATATAACTGAAAATCAAAGATTTACACAATAGGTTCACATTAATATTCTAAGGTTCACGTTAATAATTACGTAATCATGGTCCAAAATAAATTAGTTTATAATACAATCGGAAAAGTATAGTTTGCAATATTAATTATTAAAAGTAAATTAGAATGATGACTAATAATCATAAATGGGAAAGACTTTGTGTTTTAATTTAGACTGGAGAATCGAATTGAAGATTCGATTCTCATTATGAACGTATGTCTGATGGGCGTGTTACGTAACGCTACAACCGCATCAGAGATCGTTTTAAAATTCAAACTTGACGAC
>UCOH01009583.1:0-10931 GCA_900474275.1 Synergus japonicus
GTTATAAGCCTAAAAATGTAAAAACTCCCACTGGGTCTCCACAGCCTGGAACAGCGTGCGTAGAGATCCAGTTATTAATACAGAGAAACCCCAAGCAAAATGTTAAATAATTGTTGGATCTCCACAGCCTGGAGTGGCGTGCATAGAGATCCAAGAATTAGCAAAGAAATGAATGCGAGAAAATGCTTGCTGAATCTCCACAGCCTGGAATGGCGTACATAGAGGTCCAGCCAAATGATCAAAAATAAAGAAAATACTCGAAAGATGAAGTCAGCAGCCTGGAGGAGCGTGCACTAACTTCACGTTTCAAAATATAGAAAATCACAGCCTGGAGTGGCGTACATAATTTTCTATATGGAACAAATACTACCTGTCAGACTATTGCGGCTGCTACCCCTGATGGTGAAGAATCCTTGAGTGGAAATGGTTAGTTGTAGTCCGGCGCTGGACGACCAGTGGAAAGCTCGTGCGCTTTATATCTACTTATAATCTTATCTCGTTGATGGGAGACCCTTTTGGCATGCAAGCCTAGCGTAATTTGGGCCCTATCACCTAGCATAAATTAACTATGTACAGGTAATTGATACCTGTGCGCTTTCTGCCGTGCCGACACTGCGTCGTAATGGATGCCTATATTTAGGCATAGCGGTGTACCACCGTTATAAATTTCGATGAATTTTATGGAATTTTATAAGATGTGTAATCATTTAAAAAGATTTCAAGAGGTTTTAGGTAGGAATTTTTAGAGATTTTCATTAATTTACAGTGAATTTCAAAAGGTTTATGATTTTGAATTTTTTGGGAATTTTAAGATATTTCATGGAATTTGATGAAATTTCGATTACTTTTAATGGATTTTAAATGAAATAAAAGGCATTTTAATTATTATCGTAGAATTGTAAAGAATTTAAATATGTTTCTGGATATTTGAAGAGGTTTTCACAACTTTGATCAGATTTCAATAGAATTTCAAGGGATTTTTATGAATTTAAAAAAATTTTTCTGGGAATTTTATTGAAGAAAAGCCGAAATGAAGCTGAGGTCCTGAATTTGGTTGAGCAAGATCTAATGACGAGTACGAGAAGAATTGCTCGTACTTTGGGTAATGTTTCTTACTCAATAGTGAATCGTATTTTAAGGAGTGAAAAATTGCACCCTTATCATTACACGCAGGTACAAAATCTTGAACCTGGTAAGAAATGCTTAATTATAAAATTAAAATTGATTAACTTTATTCTTATAATTCTTATAATTTTGAATTGCAGATTAAACTCCATTTGTTTCTTATCGGTCAATTTGTATTCAAAAAATGCTTTTGTTAATTTTAGGAGATCACCCACGAAGGCTAGGTTTCTGTAGATGCCTCTTGGACAGGAATGCCAACGATGAGCATTTTCTATGCAGCATATTGTGGACTGATGAATCCCTTTTTACTCGCGAGGGAATATTTAATCAGCACAATATGCATGCTTAAGATTATGTGAATCCACAATTAACGCGAAACCGTGGATTCCAAAATTGTTATTCAGTCAATTATTGAATGAGATCCACGAGAATCAAATAATCGATCCTCATATCTTTGAAGATGCGTTAAACGTTAGTAGATTAAATCATTTGCAATACATCTATCTAAATTTAAAAAATTCAAATTAATTAGCTTTGCGAAAAATCAGTGTGCTCAATCAATGAGCAGAAGAGTTCATACAACTTCACAGCTAGTTCTTATTTTATAGGCTCAAGAGTATCTGACTTTCTTGACAGAAATGCTGCCAGGACCTCTCGAGGAAGTTCTACTCTACGGACAAGTTTCTATGATTTACCAACACGATGGTGTCCTTACCCATCGTGCACGAGTAGTGACGAATTACTTAGAAGACACGTTTCAGAATCGATGGATTGGAAACAATAACCACAATAATTTGATGCAATGGCCTCCACGGTAATTGAGCAATTTATAAGTTCAACAAAATAATCATTATTTGAGCATCGCTTAACACCTAAAATTTGTACTTTTATGTAGATCACCTGACCTGAGGCCATTGGACTTTTTTCTGCGGGGATTTTTGAAGGAGAAGGTGTATGACCTTATAAATAAGGTTGCAGCGGACGTAGCGCAAATTACGCCGGAAATGTTGAGAACTGTGAAAATGAACATAATTAAACGGGTGAAAGCGTGCATTAACGCAAACGGGAAACATTTCAAACAAACTACCTTAAGTAGTTTGTTTGAAATGAAAAAAAAAATGTTTGCACAAAATATTTTTGTATCTCAATAAGGCCCCTTCTCGAAGCAGAGAAACATTAAACATACATTTTCAATAAATGCATTATACTAGAAAAAGTATGTGGTTGTAAAATTATTATTTTTTGAACTATTTAAATATTTCAGTCATAAATAATTACAATTTTGGTAATTGTTAATAACAATGGCGCGGTGTTAAATTTTTTGTGGTGCAAGGATTCTGTTTTGAACACTTCCACAAAGTTTCATCGTTTTTTACCCGCCTTATTCTATTCGTAACTATTTAAATGTTTCAAACATATAAACATTTACAATTTCCATAATTTTTATAAACAATAGGGCTGTTTTAAATTTTTTGCTGTGCAAGATTTCCATTTTGCACACTTCCACAAAGTTTCATCATTTTCTACCCCCCTCATTTTTTTTTTTAACTATTTAAATATTTAAGTCTTATAAACAATTAAAAATTTGTATTTGTTATTAACAATTGATACATTTAAATAGTTAAAAAAAAGAATAAGGGGGTAGAAAATGACGAAACTTTGTGGAAGTGTTCAAAACAGAAACTTTGCACAGCAAAAAAAATAAAACAGCCCCATTGTTAATAAAATTACCAAAATTGTAATTATTTATAAGACTGAACATATAAATAGTTAAAAAAAAGAATGAGGGGGTTAGAAAATGATGAAACTTTGGGGAAGTGTTCCAAACAGAATCCTTGCACAGCAAAAAATTTTAAAAAGGACAATTGTTAATAACAATTACCTAAGTTGTAATTGTTTATGAGATTGAAATATTTAAATAGTTAAAAAAAGAAAGAGGGGGGTAGAAAAAAATGAAACTTTAGGAAAGTGTTCAAAACAGAATCCTTGAACCGTAAAAAATTTTAAACAGTCCCATTGTTAATAACAATTACTAAATTTGTAATTGTTTATAAGACTGAAATGTTTAAATAGTTAAAAAAAAAGAATGAGGGGGGTAGAAAATGATAAAACTTTGTGCAACTGTTCAAAACAGAATCTTTGACCCATAAAAAACTAAAAACAGCCCCATTCTTATTAACAATTACAAAAATGTAATTGTTTATAAGACTGAAATATTTAAATAGTTAAAAATGGGGCTGTTTTAAATGTTTTGCAGTTCAAGTATTCTGCTTTTAACACTTCCACAAAGTTTTATAATTTTCTACCCCCTTCATTCTATTTTTTAACTATTAAAATGTTTTAGTCTTATAAACAATTACAATTTTTGTAATTATTATTAACAATGGGACTGTGTAAAATTTTCTGCGGTTCCAGGATTCTGTTATGAACACTTCCACAAAGTTGAATCATTTTCTACTACCCTCATTCTTTTTTTTTAACTATTTAAATGTTTCAGTCTTATAAACAATTACAATGTCTGTAATTTTTATAAAAAATAGGACTGTTTTTCATTTTTTGCTGTGCAAGGTTTCTGTTTTGAACACTTCCACAAAGTTTCATCGTTTTCTACCACCTAATTCTTTTTTTAAACTATTTAAATATTTCAGTCTTACAAAAAATTACCATTTCGGTAATTATTATCAACAAACGTGCTTTTTAAAATATTTTGAGGTTCAAGGATTCTGTTTTGAACACTTCCACATTGTTGAATTATTTTCTACCCCCCTCAATCTTTTTTTAAACCACTTAATCTTATAAACAATTACAATTTTTGAAATTGTTATTAAAAACGGGGCTTTTTTAAGTTCTTTACGGTGCAAGTATTCTGTGCAAGTATTTCGGGCTGACGTCACGAACGGGCTTTTGCAAAATAAAAACATAACCGCGGACACTTATCTGTCAAAAAAGCAATCTTCAAAACTTTTCGACAGTTGGCAATAGCCCTTCGTGAGCTTCGTCAAAGCAACGTGAAGATGGAATCGAATGAACGAGATTTCAAAACAATACAGTGTTTCACACTGTGACGCGGTAGATTTTGTCCGTCATGTCACATAAAGAAACACTCCGGTGAGAATTACAACCTCTTGTAAAAAAATATCGAAATCCGGAGAAAGGGTTAAACCAGAGAAACTTCGGAGCATTCACTTAGGTTAAATTATAGAAAATTAACTCGTCAATCTCCCATGATAATTTGTTTCATGAGCCATCGTTTCGAGAGAATCTCCAACTAAAGGTCCAAGAAGGAGCGAGCGAGAGATACCGGGATTCTGCATTCGATCGAGAGAGAGAGCTGCTTCTGGATCCCTGCCAGGTTGACAACCGCCGAAAAATTATGATTATTGGAACTTGTTTCGAGTCGGTCACTGTCCGCCCGGACATAAACATTTAATTGTATTGTATCGAGTCATGATATATTACCGACAGTAGATCGGGAAGAATTGTACACCATTTTGGTATATGCTACCGCGTTGACCAGTACCGACTCACACCATTGGTCGACATGTCACCGTTGACTATCGGCGTATTTCTATTGGTTGGTTAGGCGATCTAGCGGTACTACTTTACTCGCGACATTGCGACGTTGCCTGACTCGTTCACTCTTTCTCCGGACGCCACGAGGCAAATATTGAAAAAGTTGTATAAAGAGCTCTCACAAAGATTTATAAGAGGATTTGAGGATTTGAGAATAAAAGATTACGATTTATTAGATTAAGATTTCGGAAACAAAGGTATGTTGAACAAACATTCATTCTGGTGTACGAATTATATTAAAATCTCGATTGATTCCGCGTATTATTGATTGTGAGGGTTTGGCCTTGCCACGTGTCCAAGTGAGTGCTCCGGTTTTTCGGGTTTCACTATCAGAGCCGTTAATTATCGGGATATTGATATTAAACTGATTGTTTCTCGCGCTACGTTGACAATTGAAACGAGCTCCGATAGTCGATACCGTAACGTTCAAATCAGTGTCGGGATTGAAATAATTGTCACGAATCTCATTCTTTTAATAAACATAGTTGTCATTGTCATAAAAAATGTTGGTGTCACACAAAGTTCATTTAACCCATGCCCCTGAGTAATTAGAATACCGTTACAGGAAGGTCGCACAAGCGACTGGCGCCTTGCCTTCATTCAGTTGCCTAAATTTTACTTCCTAACAACACGCGTGTATTGCATTGTACTGGGCTCTCTTATTTCGTTTTCTTTATTTTGAAATTCCGGGTTACAACACACACATTCTTATAATACATCATGGATTCTTGGCACCTAAAACGTTCTTGTGATTGGTCAACTGTAATGCTCTGTAGTTTAAAAACTACGCATTCAATTCTTTCGAAAGTTATCGTGCTAACAAACTAAAATCTATAGACAGACAGACAGACACATTCGTAAAAACATGTTTTTCGGGTTCAGGGGGTTCCAAAACGTGGACATTTGATGAAAACTGGGGGGTCAAATTTTACGCAAATCTAATACATTCTCTCTGATGAGAGTGTAAAAAAGAAGAAAGTAGAGGTGGAAGAAAAATCCGAAAAACATCGGTGAAGGGGAGCAGGGAAAAGTAAACGCAACTATTATAAAAGGAAATATTGGGATTGGGGGTGGAAGAGGAGGAAGAAGAGGGTTAGTAGAGGAGGGGGTGCTAGTGGAGCAGTCGGTGGTGGGAGGAGGATCTTTATATTTGTAACGGTATGTTTTTGACTTCCCTCTATCTGGGCGTCGTGTGTTTTATGTTTTTGCCCTGCCGGACGCTTCAGTCGAGCCAGGATCAACTTTAAGGATAAGAAAATAAATCAACTATCGGTTTATATTAACAAAAATAATGAATGTGTTATATTTTCCTATAATGTACATATCTAAGTTAGAAACTAAATGAGTGTATGAAAATATCCAAATTTTACTGATTCTGAGTGTATGATACTTGAATGAGAGGTTCATAAAATATAAATCTGTATTTAAATGAATTGAACGTAATTAAAACAAGTATTAATACTCTATGTGGTGTGTACTTGAAAGAGAGCGAGCGAGTGTATCTAGTGATGTTTACTTAAGTTACGTATCACCAGAGGTTGAGACGGGTATTATCTCCTGAGCCCTTCTCTCTCTCTTTAAAACGGTATGCGGTACGGTGCAGTGAGAGAGAAAGATGAGGGAGATTCTTTAGGACAGTGCCGGGAAGAGACAGGAGAGAACCATGGGTAGGCCAGGTTTGGGCTGGCATACTATCTTTGTCTGATAACAGGTCATGGGGGTGCCCTCTGGTCAAGTATCAGATGGTTTTCAGTCAGGATGGAAGTGATGAGATATTTTTAGTTCCCCCCAGGTCTTTGGAAGTCACCCCCAGGATGACTCCCAAAGATATCCCAGGATAGGTCGGTGTGAGCCGACGTATTCTTTATCTGACTGTACGGCTGTAAGGTACACTCAGTCGTACACCTAGTAGATCTTCCTGAAGAAGACGTCCAGGTTTCGTTACGGTCACTCTGTTATGGTAGTAACCCGCTAGCAGAGAGATCAAATGAGTTTCACCGAGTGCAGACTTGCTGCTCGGTGACGTGAACTGACAGTGATGGACACAGAAGGATAGGAATATGTGACGGGCGACAATACTGCCCGTTACATATTTAATTAATAAACATTTTAACTTTCTTATATTATATAAAGAAATGAAATAAACTTGTTTCGTGTTCGCCAACTCCGAAGTCTGATACTTTATTATACATTATTATATTTATTATTATATTATTTATTATATATTATTTATAATTTATTATTGTAATATTTATTATTATATTTATTTTATTTCTATTTTAGAGAGAAATGTACCATCAAAGTGAGCGAACGCAGTTTTGTGGTTAGACTCTTCTATTTTTGAAGGCCATCCGCAAGTTGAATTTTTTAATTATCATGTGCAGAGGAATTCTTTGAATATTAGCTTTGGATTGGGCTACCTGAAAAGAGGTAGCATTTTATATTTTAGAGGGAAATGCACCGTCAAAATGTGCGAACGCAGTTTTGTGGTTCGTTTTTTGTTTTTGAGGTCATCCACAAGTTCAATTTTTTAATTATTATGTGCAGAGGAATCCTTTGGATATTAGCTTTCGATTGGACTTCCTTAAAAGTGGCAGACTTTTATATTTTATTGGGAAAAGCATCATCAAAGTCTGCATGCACAGTATTGTGGTTAGTAAAGGTAAAACAATTGAAAATAAAAATTCGTCTGAAATTTCATGACGTCTGAAACTTAAACCCAATTTTTTACTATACCATTTCACGTATATTCTCATTCTGCATGACATTACTACACTCAATAAAGATCGTCGATATTCAAGGAAATGTGTATCTTTTTTCAACTCAATACTAATTAATTGACATTCTCTTTGTATAGGTTACTTTGATTGTTGTTTTAATAAATTATATTCTGCCATAGTTAGATAAATATTCATTTGAAAAAAATTCGTATATATTACTTTTATACGTTTTATAAGTGTTAAATTAATAAATATAATAATATAATAATCAATTATTATAAAGAAATATTATAAATTGTAACGTGGTGAAATTTCACCACATTGCTGATCCTTTTCCCATATTGATTTTGCTCGGGAAATCAAAAATTGAACAGTCAGTGGGAACTCCACTAGCTATAAGAGTATGAGTGTGGATATGAATGCGTCAGAAATGAAAAGATTTTATATTATTGTATTAAAATAAGTTTAGGTTAAGAAACATATTACCGTTTTCAGCCTACCTGACTTCCGAAGAACCCAAGCACAACATTTATACTTTGTATTTCTTTACATTGCCGTTTGGGATGCGTCAGTTACTTATTACGTTGTTTCATCCTCCAAAAGTGCAAGTAAATGCAATCCAATGCATTTATAACTTATATTGTTGACAAGCTGTCACAATAACTGTATGTAGCCATAATGGTTAACGCTAGCTCCACTTTTGTACGTAAAGAGGGAAGCAGTTCTCAGAGCTATGATATTTGTGCTACAGCGGCTGCGCACCCAGACGCGAATTTCGGAGTAACTAGTTTCTCTCTGGCTGTTCTACGATGACGATCGTAATTTCGGAGTTTTTTTAGTTTTGTGAGATTAAAGTACCTGAATCTGCACCAGTTTCACTATAATAGGAATACTTGAGTCTGCGGAAGTAAGGTAACGTCTCGCATTTAGATTTCTCCATATTATTCAGAACTATAGAGTTTAATTTAGGTTATTAGAGTTATGTAACATGTCCAACGCCCATTTTTGCTTGGCATAGAGCCTTTTTCTTACTTTAGAGTATTTGTTTGTTCTACTTTGGACTATTGATCGAGTTGATTCTTTTTTTTTTGTTAAAGTAAATTTAGTCTCCGATGATTGTAGATTCCAATAATTTCAATTGTTCTCGAAATTCTAACAAATAGATGTTCGATTACGTAACGAAAATTGTATGCGTAGATATCGTGTGACGTCACTACTTATCTGTGAGATTACGTAACTCTACAGTTTGAGAGTTCAAACTAATATTCTTTCAAATGCTTTTTTTTTTAATTTCAGATTGCATATTTCTTTTCAACATTATCTTTCTACTTAATAAATCCCGTTTCTTTCTTTTAAATTAATTTCAGCTTGAGTTATTTTGCGCCCCCACGATATCCCTCTCCTAGTTTAAGTAAATTTCATTTTCAGGAATTCGAATTTTGAGCGGTATTCACAATATCTGGCGTCCTTGGCATAAAATCTTTAATTTTCAGGAATTTAGTTGGGTGACCGATTTTGTAGCGGTACTCAGAGACAAAGAAGTCCCTATATGTTGAGATTACCGTTACAAATTTTGGCGCCCAACGTGGGGCCTGAAAAAAATCAAACTAGGGACTTACATGTTTCGTTTCTTTTCTTTTTTTTGTGTAACCTTTCAGCAACCATTTCTGATTCATTTTCGATCTCGCTCTCACGCATCATCAACTAATCGACATATCCTATTTGCTCATTTCACACACATACGTCATCAGTAGTATTGTTGTATTGTTCTCTGAATTAATTAATTTGCTTGATATTTTGTGCCTTGTTTATTTGAGAAGATGGATGTCTCATCGATTAATATCGATAGGCTGTGGGCCGAAACTACAGATACCATACTAAATTGGGCAAGTTCTTTGATCGCAGATGGCGTTTAGTTAAGTATCAACAAAGTGCACGACACTTACATCAGATTTTGGGGAAAGCGATACAGACCCCCAAATATGTCATCCACACGAAACTTTTAATGTCGTTACTTCAGCGGGATGCTCGATAGCTAACGATACCTTTACAGTGGGCAAAAGTGTAGGTGGCGTTACTATTACCGATCCTGTAGGGTCTTAGCGTTTCGCAGGGTCTTAGCGCCCCGACTGAACTCTTTTATTGAGCGAGAGACTAGCGAGTTTCCTTTCTAGTTTTTACGAGTATTATGGCGGAATGAGTGAGAGGGAATGCTCTCTAAAAAATCCTTCTTGATGTAGCCATGTTTGCAAGAGCATGTGCGTAAGTACGTGCAATGTACTATTCTTCAATAAAGTTATTTTTAGTTGTTCAATCATTAACCACGTGTTATTACTACTGATTAATGTGGAGTAGGCCACAAGACAAGTATAATTATTAATTTATACATGAACAAAACCTACAATTGGTGACCCCGACGTGATTTTAAAATCGGTGGTGCACGTGGCTGATTAAAAAATTTTATCTCAGCATTTTCGCTCACTCCCTGGCGAAAACTTTTATGAAGATTTTGACTTCCGACTGCCTGGCTTGATTTTGGGCCAAGATTTTTTGGATTCTCAATTTCGATGTATTGGATGTCTCAAGATTTTTTGAATCTGTTTTGCGCGGATGAGCGCCGCCATATTTAACACATGTTGCATCAGATTTTCAACGTTTTCCTGGAGTTAGCCCATGCATTTTTTATGTGAAAATTTATCTGAGGAATTCTTATCTACAACCCTTGGACGACTACAGGTATCTGTCATCGGATGTTCAGCTCTCAAGTAAGAAGATTTTTTCGAAGGTATATTGTACAATTTCCGTTGTAACTACCGTTGCATACTACTCTTTGTGAACTTTTTAATCAACGAAAATTCTTTACGTAAGTAGTGCTATTATTGTGTCAATCTGCATTCTTGTAGTGGTTCGGTTCTTTGCGAAAAGCTTAATCATATAATCTTTGCAAGATTCTTGTCAGTTTTCAAACTTTTGTGCTTCATCGAAATTCCGATTATGGCCGAAAACGAAGCAGCGTTAGCGTTTGCCAATGCCCAGCTTGAAGAGCTGCGAGCTCGTTTTGAAGAGTTTCAGAATGCGGGAGTTCCTAATGCTCGCGTAGACTCTTATCGAGTTCCTAAACAACCTGATTTTTTTCGACAAGATCCCGCTTTGTGGTTTATCCATGTCGAGTCAAGCTTCCGTAATGCGCGAATTTCCGTAGATACTACTAAAGTAGATTATATCATTCCGGCGTTAGGGTTTGAAGTAACCTCGTGTATTAAAGACTTAATTACTGCCGCCGTGAAACCGGAAGATTATTACGAAAAAGTCAAAGAGCGTATAATTTCAACGTATTCGTGTTCTTCCGAAAGTCGCTTGCGACAATTGTTAAAAGGCGAAGTCTTAACCGAGGGTAAACCTTCTTTGATTCTGTGTCGTTTGCGTAACTTAAATGATGGAACCTGCAGTGATGCAGTTCTCAAATCGATTTTTTTGGAACAACTTCCCAGTCAATCGCGCGCAATTTTAGCT
>UCOH01009586.1:0-11090 GCA_900474275.1 Synergus japonicus
GTATATAACTTATAAGTTTTTCATGTTTTTCTAAATATAAATTTTATAAAACATATTCGGTCCATCATTCATTTAATATTTATTCGTATTATATAATATTAATTAGATTAAATAATTATTTTTAGCGTATATAATAAATAATCACGAAGTGCGAGCGATATGCGTCGCACGCCGTGAACTCGCACGACATGCGAGCGATATGTGTCTCAATTGATGACACATATGTCTGCGTTCGTGAGCGCATCTCGTGCGTGCGATCATCACGACGTGCCTGTATAATGCGTCGCATATCGCACGCATTTTGTTATCTGGGTTTAACCAAGTTTCGCTGTGTTCTTAGGTGTGAAAAAGTTCTCGAACGAGTTCACCATTTTCTAACGGTTTTTCCACCTCGCGTCTTGCCGGCTTCGTGCCCTCTAAATTTTGGCACATCAACCATTCACCAAGTTCTCCATTGGATTTAGGACCATTTTTTGAGAGCTCTTACCTGCCTTTTTATCGCCAAACCAATTGTACGAGAAAAATCGATGGAAGTTGAGGATTTTTCTGGTAACAAAGGACTATCAATTTGAATTTTCGATGCCCACACCCAGCTGATCAACTGTCATCGAATCTCCTGGAAGTAATTTTCAAAGTGTGACTGCCGACAAACATTCAACTTCCAACTCTACACTTCACGTTTTATTCTTCGATTTTCTAATAAGTGCAATATTTTTGCCTACTTTCCGATTATTCAGTTTTTCTGAAAAATCTTATTTGTCTTGTAATTTGGCGCGCACTTTCGGCAAGTGATTTAATCCATCCATGCTTTAATCTGTTTCATACATCGCTTCACTTTAAATAATTTATTTTTATCGCTCAATTTATTTTTCATTTTACGCTTTTTCGAACACCATTTTTTATCAGAATTTTAGGCGATTTTTCTTTTATAAATCTCCAGAATCCAAATTTAATTTTTCTAACTGCCGCTTAACGGTTACATTTTCTTTTTGTTTTACAATTATTCGCCGCGTTATCGACATTTTCGACATTTTGTATCGAATTCAAATTTTTCGGCCATTGTACATTTTGACAGGTCATCGACCTTTTAATGGATTTCAACTTTTATTGTGAATTAAAGGATTTCGTCGCGCTCATAATCTTATTAATTTATAGATTTTCTTATAATTAAATTCAACGACATTGTTATTTATAACAATTGAACCGCTGGCAGGATTAGTGAGGTTATCAACTACTAACGCAGTCATTGGGTATTTATCTAGTCATTTTGAATGGTTTTGACTTTTTTCTTGTTTTTAATTTTCAATCAATTGATTGGGAAAACATCTCTTTTGAACAATTGACTGCTGTAGTCTTTTTTCGCAGATATCTGGAGGTGTGGCCTGGTATCACCGGGTCTTTGCATCATCAAGCACCGGCTGCGGTTGTACGCGGGACTTCTTCGCTCTCTCTTCTTTCCTGGTTTTGCGTAAGATTCTTCTGGTAACTTCTGGAACTTCGACTTAGCCCAAGAAGATTTACTAATTGTTAGATATTTATGTCTCTAAGACAACAACATTTTTTTCTCGCTTTAACCGATTGTCGATAAAAAAAACGACACTTCAAACACATTATTTTTGCGACCTCAAACACCGCGTATTGGCAAGATGTGAACACAATGGCGGATTTTAAGGCATTCCACAAATTTTGCTATTTTTCTGTGTTTGTTTACATGTTTTCGTGAACTGCTGCAACAGGCTTAAATTCTTTTTAAATGACTTTGTTTATTAAATTCATTTAAAAAATATACACATATAATGCGGTCCTATTGAAAAAAAAGAAGCTTATCTATTTGACCATTGTCGAACACATTTTTTAATGGCATTTGTTTAAATAATTAACATTTATTTTCTAAGTTCAAAATCTTAAAGCAAAATAGCATTTTTAAGATATTAATATGAGTAACTAAAAATAAAAAAAAGATCTTATGTCTTAGAACATAAAAGAAATTCCTTGGTATAAAAAATTTGATGGCCCTAAAAAGAGCCGCTTAGCTCTGAAAAGGGCGGATGAGCTGTACTATAATAAAATTATTTAATTCTTCTCAGAATTAAATAATAAAAAAGAAAAATGGGAAAGAAGAAAACTTTCATGATGAGAATAATATCTGAGACAGCTTTTTTTTGGTGGTTACGCTCTCAGATCATTATTCTCTATGCTCCTTTCAGATGCTTCCCCCATACTTTAGCACTGGTGTAGGCTGTGATTGCTTGTGACTGGTATTACCGGGTAATACCAACAATTTACCAGTAATTACCGGTAAATGTTTACCAAAGCAGTAAATGTTTACCAAAGTGGTAAATTTGAAATTTTAGATAGATAAATGTTTTTATTTCAGGAAATCCAACTCTACTTTCTAATTTAGATCATTATACACATTTTTGAAAGCACATGTTGTTTAAAAAATGCGTTATTCTTTTAATTAAATGAAAAAATGGTCCGTTGTATCGAACTGGCAGACAAACAACGACGAGGCAGTTTAGTGACGGTTGTTGGTATTTGATTCCGAGAAGCCAAAACTTAAATAAAGTTTATGTTAATAATAAATGTAACGTAAGTATATATGCTTTTAATTTCTAACACTTGTGATTTTTTAAAATATTATTTTCAATGATGACATCACGAAGGAATAATAAGGAGACCCAACTGCCAGTGGAAAGCCTTTCGAAACTGGAAACAAAAACTAGATCATAAGTCTTTAGAAGAACTTTGTTTGAGTGCGCATGTGCGCAGTTGTCCTCTTCCTACTCGTGGGAAAGTGTGCGAGTGAGAAAGTTTTTAAAATTGATATTAAATAGAGAGGTTATGTTCTTTTGTTGATTGCGTTATATGAACGATACTCCAAATAAATTATATAAACAATATTTTCAGTATTTGTTTGAAAAATGTATGAACAAATTTTGAGAAGGAAAAGTATGGGTAAGTACACCTTAAATTCGTAACATAATAAAGAATTCATGGAAGTAATATAACTTAATCGCGAAATCGCATAACAAACGAACATAACCTCTCTATCTTATGACAATTTTAAAAACTTTCTCACTCGCACAGTTTCCCATGAATAAGAAGAGGACAACTGCGCACATGCGCACTCAAACAAAGTTCTTCTAAAGACTTATGATCTAGTTTTTGTTTCCACGTTGCGAAAGGGAGTTCGGTCTCCTTATTATTCCTTCGTGGATGACATATATAATTATCAATTTTTCTCATAGAAAGATGTTAGACCTAACCTCAAAATTAAATTTCTCTATATTATTATTTAAAAATTGGGTTAAATTTTCTATTATATTGAATGAAAACTCACTTACAATTTAAATATCTGAAAATTGTTATCAGAATTATTTATTTATTTGATGTTGAAGTATATATGGATAGTAAACCTATCTCCTTTTAAAAATGTATTTATTTTTAGAATAAAACAAGTGGAATATTGTCCTCAAAAGGAATTGGATAAAAATGGATTCATCAGGGGATATAGCGAACGAATTTTATACATTTAACGATGAAAGCAAAAAATAGAAGTGTCATTTTTGTGACAAAAGTTTTGTCAAAAATGTTACAAGAATGGCAAAACACACGACACAGTGTCAAAATGCTCCTTTCCATGTTCTGTAGCGCTAATTTTTTTTTCAAATATAGAATTACGTACAGAACGAAAAAATATTTAATTTCGATACTTTTTGCATAAAACGAAGAATTAAAAATCAAATTTCAAATTTAAATATTTTCATTTTACTTAAAAAATATTTGAACTAGATATTTTTTGCTCTGTACGCATAATTCCAGTTAAGAGTTGATGAATTCTACAGAGGGAAAAAATTCCAAATCTAATATTTGTTGAGTAAAATGAGGAAATCGGATTTTTAGATTAGAACTTGGTTCCAACACCCTTAATATTCTTTATTTATAGATTCGACTTTGGAAAATATATGTACGCACACTGTTGAGCACTGGTGCACCATTAACGTTCAATGAAATAGTGACCGGATTCATCTATTTCGTTCTTGGAAGCCTCATTTTGCACTACCTTTACGAAGTGATTTGCTTGGAGGACAAAAAAACAAACAAAAACCGAAGTACAGAAAAAGATAGCATCAAGCTTTTCTTATGCTTTAGAAATAGATAGGTATGTACATAATCATGAATATTGTAAAGATTGATAATATTAGAAGAACAAAAATGGTACGATTTGTTCGTGGTTATTGGAAGAACTATTTTGATAATTTTATTTTTCAGAAATGATAAGGAAATTCTTATTTTCATATCATCAAGTGAAACTTTTTGTACAAAACGTTTTCTGATGAAACTGAATCTCCAGGAGAGATTCTTTTTGATAAAATAAAAAAGTTACTCTCTGAATTAGGACGAAGCAAATGCTTAAGCATTGTAGTTACTGAAAACTTAACTTCAACTAGATTTTGAAGACTGCTTAAGAACTTCGTTGAAGAAGAAAAACTTCCTATTGTATTATATCCGTTGGCATTAAAAACTTTGCGTCTGCTGTTAAAAGAAATATTGGATTCTCCTACTTACGCCAGTTGTAAACTCAAGTTCGACAACATTTTCCAATGTTTGGCAACGATGAAAAAGTGAAAGCAGAATTGATGATTGCTACAGGAAAACTTTTCGAAAAAGATACTCTTCTGAGGCACCCTTTTTATATAATGGAGAATACAGTAGACATGCTGAATGACATCAAGAAAACTCTGCAGTATCTTGCTGTCACTAATGAAAATAAAGTTTTCACGACTAATATGAATGATTTAATCCTTGACACAACATTCTGGCAAGACAGTGTGTCGTTATTATCATTAGTTGAGCCTATTAAAAGAGGGATTGAATTTATAACCAACAATGACATCCCTTTCAGTAAAATCAAACATTTAGAGAAGCCTAGATCACCTAGACACTACTGTTGCAAAGTTATCAATATCTGTAGGCGAAATGATTTCACTTGAAAGTCTCATCCGTGAAAGATTACATGACTTTGTTACACCTGCTCATTTTACAACTAACTTTTTGGACCCCAATTATCAAGGAATTGATAATACTCCTAATCAGTGTACACAAGGAATCGACTTTATATTAAAAGTTGGACTCATTTTGACAAATGAAAAAAAGAAGATATACTACATGGTTTATCTAAATATAAACTGCACGAAGGACAATGGAAGCACAGTTTTCTCTGGGAAACTAATTTAAAAAATCCACGGACCTGGTGGAGTTCTGCGTGTCCTTCTGCCAACATAAGACAACTTGCTTGCTCTATTACTTCACTGCCATACAGTGTTCAGTTCAAAAGAAAAAATAAAAAATTTTAGATGATTCAACATTACAAAAGATGCGATTTGTAGCATTTAATATAAATACAATGTAAGAAGGAGAATGTGATAAACATTTTAAATGTAGCCTGAGAGGATTTTCGTCATAAGTCTAATTTGCTAATGTATATTATTTTTTAAAATTGTCTTGGCAAATGTGATTTTAGTGTTACAATTTTTAGTAGGGTAGGTTGTCCGGGTGTGGGCATCACCCGGTTGTGGGCACCCTAGCATAACTTTCCACAATGAGCAGAAACAGTTAATCTGACGATTGACCTTGGTGCGCTATGTTTACACGATGATACTACATCACGACAGTGATGTAGTTTCTCCTTGTGTTTGAAGTGCGATAAATCGAAGTGAATGAAGGCAAGAAAAGTAAGTATCATATATTTATAAAGGGAATTTAATATATTTTGTGATATCATATCGGTTTCATGAAAATGTTCGCACTAAAAAATTTTCTGGTCATATTTTGAGAGCTCTCTATTTTCCAGTAGTGGACACCAAAATTTCATCAGATGTGGGCACCTTGCTTTTTTCATTTAACGCGTGTGGTGTCCGAAAAATTGTCAAAAATTATTATTAGTGTTAACATAACTTATCCTGACAGGGTCCAGGGGTTAAAAAAAAAAATTGAATGCAACACGTGCCATTGGCCAGTGCATTTGAGATGCGCTGACATGCATGTCGGTTATTACATCTGCATACACTGCGATTCCGACGACGAATAATTTTTATTTTCATTCTTATATTTATTTGTGCTGCTATGAAGGCTTTTTGGTTATTTTTCATTAATCTTTGTGTCACTACAGGTTTGAAAATAATATATTTCCTTTTTTCCTCCATTTCGTGGCGTTTGATTTCATATTTTTCAATATTTAGAAGACTTTTCAGGGGTGCCCACAAATTCTTATAATAAATATATGTAACAAATATAAATATATGTAACAAATACAAATATATGTAACGAAACAACGTTTTTCGACCTGGCGTGCATGATTCCGAAAAAAATATTGTGCCGATCGGGCTGAAATTTGGATATGTTATTCTAAACATGTGTCGCTATCGCATGAAGCAGAATAATAATTATTGATTAATATTTAGCCTTTTTTAAAACAATTTACGGTTAAAAAAGGTGAAAAATCTTCAAATCGGCCATTTTGTATTTACTTTTTTTTTCGTATTTCAAATATTCTGGTTGATGCGATAACGACACATGTGTAGAACAACATATCGAAATTTCAGCCCGATCGGTCCAATAGTTTTTTCTGAATCATGCACGCCAGTTTTTAAAATGGATAACTTCAGGCAGCCATACCAGCCAGATTTATTATTAAAAAAAAAAAATTTTGTAATTGATAAAGGATAAATAGGATCTGTGGAATATGCAGAAGTAAATTTTAACACCAATTAATCAAAATCAGCCGATATATATAGTTTTACAATACAAAAGTGACACAGATAGAGTAAAAACAAAAAGGTTAGATTGGAAGCTAAATCAAGATGTGGAACTAGTCCAATATGTGGTGACATCTACATTTTAAAAAGAGCGCGAATTGCTATTCCTAACACTCTCCCTCAATTTGGGCTCTGTGAATTTTTCATAGGAACAAGACCGAGTCCTCTTGTACAGAAAAGGTGCTTGGGGCCTGGTAATGGCTTTGTGAGAACGTCTACGATCATCTTCTCTGTTGGCATGTGTGTTAACTTGATTGGTCGACTATTCAACACTTCACGGATAAAATGGTGTTTGATATCGATATGTTTAGACCTTGAATGAAAAACTAGGTTTGTAGCTAGTTTTCCAGCGCCTTGGTTGTTATTGAAGATCTCTGCGTTGGCAAGTTCCGGAAATCCCAATTCCTTCAGAAATCCGATGAGTTGAATGACCTCCTTGGCTGCGTCTGTAAGGCCCATATATTCAGCCTCAGTAGAAGACAGAGCAACTGTTCGCTGCTTTCGAGACTACCAGGAGATAGCAGCTTCCGAAAAGATGAAAGCTGACCCAGTATAGGATCTCCTGTCAATCGTGCAATTCGCCCAATCAGCGTCAACATAAGCCTTGAGGTTTTTGTAATTTTTCCTATAGACGAGTTTCAGGTCGATGGTGCCCTTCAAGTATCTTAAGACTAGTTTAGCCGCAATCCAGTGAGTCCTTTTATAACAGCCATTACATTGGCTTAACGCACTAACGGCGTGAGCAATGTCGGGACGAGTCCCGTTGGCGAGGTACATAAGGGCTCCAATGAGTTCTGAATGGATACGTCGTGTTGCTGTCCTGGTCCTCCTTAGCATCGACCGATACTTTGCTCCCCAAAGCAAGTGGAGTGCTGATGGGTTTGCTTTCTAACATCCTTAATGGTGAAAGCTTGAGACAACTTGGATTTGATTTGTCTCTCCCTCGATTTATTATCTGAGATATTAAGAATATCGTCGACGTAAACTAATAAAAAGGTGTGTCCGTTTTTGCTGGTTTCTCCTTGAAGATCCTCCAGCATTGTTTCCGCTTTCTTCAAAAGCTGGACGTCCTTTTCTTCTCGAATGATTCTCTCTAGCATTTCCTTCAAAAGTAGAGGTTTTTGCATGTAAATATCGGAGTCGATTTTTCCGTTAAGATAGGCAGTTGTGACATCAAGCTGCGATACGTCTAAATCAAACTTCACAGCTAGTCCCATCAAAAGCCTGAGAGAACTGAGTCGCGCAACTGGCGCGAAGGTGTCGTGGAAGTCTATACCGGGGCGTTGTGTAAACCCTTGTGCGACTACCCTTGGCGATTTGAAGATCCTCGTTATTCTGAGCTTCTTCGTTGATGCCGATATTTTCGACTTGATTGTCTATAACCATTGGGTATTCTTTCCTAGGTCTGCCAGACCTTTCGGAGTCAATTTTCTTTGGTCTTCCAGGTCCGCGTCTTGTTGGAGGTTCTGCCTCTGCATTTTCGTCCTCGATGACTTCATTTTCACGAGCAGGCTCCAAGACGGGTTCCTGAATTGCAGCTTCTTCAGGAATTTGGTTGTTTGGACCAATTTCGGTTTCTTTGACACTCGGTGCATTTTTGCAATCTTTGGAGAATTTAAATCGGTCATTTTTCGTCTCCTTGCAAACGATGTTTTCATACTGGTCCTCTTTTTCGAATTCGTCGTAGAATACGACATCTCTTGAAATTTTTATTTTGTTTTCAGAAGGAATCCATATGCAATACGCTTTAGAGGTGTCGGAGTAGCCGACAAAAATTCCTACCAGAGTTTTTGTTCCGAGCTTGTCTTTGTTTGAAGTTTTATCAAGGATTTCGACCTTACATCCAAATGTCTTGAGATGCCTAACGTCAGGGATTTTTCCAGTCCACTGTTCATAGGGGGTTCCTTCATTTAGGCTCTTCGTGATGCACCTATTCCTTATATGGTTTGCGGTGGCAATTGTCTCAGCCCAAAATGATGGGAGAAGACCTGACTGGATCAACATACATCAAGCTGACTCGACTAGGGTGTGATTTTTGCGTTCAGCTACGCCATTTTGTTGAGGAGTGTAAGCTGTTGTCAATCGACGTCGGATTCCATCATTTTTAAGGATATCATCCATCGCTGCGTTGCAAAATTCTTTGCCATTGTCTGTCTGAAGCGCTTTTATTCTCTGACCAGTCTGTGTTTCAACGAAGTTTTTATATTCAACGAATTTTGAAACTACATCTGACTTGTGTGAAAGGAAATAAACTTCACACCAACGACTTTTGTCATCTGTAAAGGTCAGTAAGTAGCGAGTTCCTCCTGTTGAATGTGTTCTCATTGGACCATAGAGATCACAATGTATTATTCCGAGAATTGTCGGTGATCGTTCGATTCGTTTCGGGAATGGAGTGCTTGTGAGCTCTCCAGCGACACACGTTCTGCATGAGCGTAGATCAACCAGTTTCTTGAAGTCCAAACCTAAAACATTTTTATTCTTCAGCATGGAGATCATATACATATCATACACGAAGCATTTTGAGACTTTTGCTTAGTGTTTAAATTTATAAAAACACGAACAGCAACATCTGTATAAGTTTCAAATGACTCAAGCCAGTGCAGTGCCTTTTATGTTTTACGATCTGTGCAATCTAATTTCATTCCCCGATCATCAGCCTAATCGCTGATGCCATACTACTGCACTAGAAGATTTGTTGGTTACAGCTGTACAAGCTGATTCAGAATGCTTGCGTAGGTAGTATAAATCACCTTCACGATCAGCTGACGTTACCTTTCGCTTTTACCTTTGTGAGTACGCTGCTGGCTAATTTTAGTCCACTTTAGGTCTGCTGTAATTTGGTGAACGAATTTGCATTATTGCAAAGATGAGACGTACATCCGCTGTCAATACACCACTTGTTGGTGTTTTCGCTGCCATCTGATATTTTCGCGGATTTCTTGGATTCAGAATTTATAAAGTAGGCTTCCTCGACAATATTAGCCTTTTCCTTTTCCTTTTCTAAATTCTTTTTTTTTAAAGCAGTTTGCAGCTTTGTGACCCTTTTTCTTGCAAAAACTGCAGTTGTAGTTTACGCGGAATTTTGAAGGTTTCCCGTCATCTTGATGTCTTTTATTGTAGTTGTCTTTCGGAGCATTCATCCTTGGGTGATGACCTTTCACAAACATAGCGCCGGAATCGGTCTCCATCAGTTTTTGATTCCTTGCATCGTACTCTTCTATAATTTTTACCTTTAAGGCAAATTGTCACAAGATTCGATTGCGCAGCGAAAATTCTCGAAACTGCTTGGTAGAGAATTTAGAAGCATGATGGTGAGTAGATCGCCGTTAATTTCCATCCTTAATTTCATATCCTGAAGTTTATCAACAACATCATAAAACTTGGTGAGATGTTGTCTAACGTCTTCACCATCCTGCATTTTTCGCTGCGTAAGTTGTCTTAACAATGTTGCCTTACACCTAGGACCCTGTGACATATAAATGGTTTCTAATTTATCCCATACCTCTTTAGATGTTTCGCAGCCGCGAATTTGTTTGAGTTCCGAAGGGCGAATGGATAAAATAAGATCCGATTTAGCCTTGCGATCCTGGGTGATCCACGTCCTTTGGGCTGCGATGGATGCAGCGTCGCCCTAGATAACTTCGGGTTTTGCCTTCTCACCGGTGATATACTCCCACATGTCATTTTTTATCAGTAGGGCCTCAACTTGGATCCGCCAGGTATCATAATTGTCCTTTGAGAGAGTTTCGAGTCGCGTGGAATTTACTACATTTGTATTTGCCATAGTAAACAAATTTTTATTTGTTCGCGTTACTAGATTTCACTGCAATATTGTCTGAATAATTCGTGCGCATTCACGTGAAAATTTTATGTTATTTTGAGCGTGCCTTTTGTAAAAAGAAATTGTAACTCGCGTCACTATGGGTCACTATAAGTGAGGTTATATCCATCCGTGCGCGTTCGCTCCAATTAATGATTAAATTAGATTGCACAGATCGTAAAACATAAAAGGCACTGCACTGGCTTAAGTCGCTTGACACTTATACAGATGTTGCTGTTCGTGTTTTTATAAATTTAAACACTAAGCAAAAGTCTCAAAATGCTTCGTGTATACGCTTCTACGAGTTTTGGTTATTTACTTATTCTTGCACTTTGCGGACCTGGGCCCATAACCTGTTAAAGGATAAACAGGATTCGTGGAATGTGCAGAAGTAAATTTGATGTGGAACTAGTCCAATATATAATTTAATAATAATAATATAATAA
>UCOH01009595.1:0-13511 GCA_900474275.1 Synergus japonicus
AATGAGTACATATATTGTTTATAATAAGAAAAGAGTTGCCAATTCGGAAGAAGATGTTTGTGTACAGGATACAAGATCTGTTCGCTTACAATATTTACCACCGTTTATTAGATATTTTGGCACACGAGAAATCTTATGTTTAAGATTATATTTCTTTAACAATTTTTTATAAAAATGACGAGCAATGTTATAATTTTTTTCTAAATTATTTGTAAATAAATTAGTAAAATCAGACAGAGAATAACCGTTACACATACAATGAAGAAACATAATGCAATATTGCCCACACACATTCGAAGTCGTACATTGAAGTCTTTTTGTGTTCCATCTGTAGAAGATAGAATTTCCTCGTAAACGAAGAAGATGTTTAGGTAGAAGAGGCGGTAAAGTGTAGCTGTCAAAGTAGGTACCTCTTCCATCATTTCCAACGTGGAGGGCGACCCAATGGCTACCTGGTTTAGACTTCTCATCAAGATTAGCCACTATTGCCGCAGGTCGGGCCCACCGTTTAGGAATCTGATCTGCAGGAAATAATCCAATAGTCTGTGTTTCAGGAAGGCGAAGTACTTGAAGTATTTGTAAACTGTTCATATTTTTCCAGGAGATGATTGGTCTGACTCTGTGGAAATGTCTACGGTGTCCTCACCAGAATCTTCAGAAATGTTTGCAAGACTCTGTGCAAAGGTTGTAGGTGATCTACTTGAGTAGGTGGAGAGGTCGGTTGTTTTATTGCAATTTGTTGATGGTCTTGTTGTCGTATTTCGAGCAAATTTTTTAACTTGAGTACATTATTAAGAGCACATATGAACTTTGGATCCTTTCTTACTCCATGATGGAAGCAAAACTCATCTATGAAGGGTAGTTTTTTCATTGAAGAGCAGCTTAGTTCCTCCAAGTTGATTATTTGTCTACTTGTTATTCTCTGTAGTAAATCAGCTTTATCATGTCCTCGCGTGTAAATCAGCTTGGCAGTTCGTGCAATATCTCGAAGATTAGCATGAAGAAAATTCATTGTAACATCTCCTTCAAACCATTCAAGGCCATGATGATTATAACTCAACCAGTTATTTTGTCGTCGAGAATTAGTTGCCAGATCAGTAAATGCGAAAGGAGGTGAAATAATCCAATGAGCAATACAATAACGATCCAATGTAACCACAGCTACTTCTTTAGGAATGAAACGACCAGCATCATCTCGCAAGCCTTGTATGTCAATCACATAATCAACCATGATTTTTCGTTTTCTATTAGGATGTGAGGAAAAGCAACTGATTGACAGACACGATGGAGAGTGCAAAGAATACTGACATTCAAAATGAGGATCGCTTTTATGGCTGGGTTTTTATTTTACCCCCACTCCACTCAAGCATTGAAGTCGGCAATAATCTGCCTGGATGAATCTATTTCCAAAACATTATCATATTCAGCGTATACTAAGCAATTAATGGTACTAATAAGTGCGTCTTCAAATCTCACTTCAATTCTAAGACTACCGTGTCTTACGAGATTCCAATGAGAATAACAATTCGCTGAAAGGTCAGGTGTAAAAAGAAAGTTTCAAAGGCAAAAAGACAGTTTCCTCTAGGATAAGTGTCTCTGTCAATGTTATTATCTTCATTTAGAAAATGAATACCTGTACCACTAAATAATGTGTGATAGGATTCAACGTATAAATTTCTAGCACCAAAGGATGGTTGAAGGGGTTTAGATGGTATTTGAGTACCGTCAACATAAAGAGAGAGATAATTAATATTTGTGACGGGAGGTTATTTTACCCGTAAATTAAAGTAAATTCTCGGTTGCCGTGGACGTCAAGGCGGGAATATTTCACTGTATAATTTGAATTGAGCGCGGTATGGCAGATCTCTCGCTGACTGATTGAGCGTGGATCTTGGTCGACTGAGGCTCGTGAGCGAGCATGTCCGTAGCGTCTGCGTGATCAGGTGACTCCTTGGAGAGCTCACTCTTGTGACGATCGTTCTTACGGTAGGAAGTTCTTGTACTTCATAAAGTTATTGTCGTCCAGAGTCGAGCTTGCCGTACCGGGCAAATATCAAATAGCGTAGATTGGATATTGAATATTGAAAGGAATATATTGTCGAAACATCGAGTTATTGTGTAACTACGTGATATTGTCGACAAGGGATATTGAGGTCCAGTTGAGGACTATTGTCGACTAAACTATTGTAAGTACCATTTATTTTCTTGTTTATAATAAATGATTGGAACTTATTTAATTGATAATCGCTTGTGTTAGCTTATTTAAGGGTCAGCCCGAATACCCATCCCAAGCTCTCCGCACGTTAGTCTTATTAATAGCTTTCGTTTTACCTTGCTAATCAGGTTTGGCATAGATTAGCTGGCGCCCGTTGTTTTTAGTTGTAGATTTAATATTTTCTGGAGCTTCAGCAGCCACCGGCCCGGGCCGTGCTGAGTGTAAGGGTTAAGAAAAATAATAACCTTCTCATATTATAATTTTGGAAATTGAAAGGATTTTTCGGTCCACTCCCGTTGAATGCAACATTATCGACAAAACCAATAATTATTCTCTTTGGTAATTGTCCAAGAATAACATTATCAAGTGTTTCAGCATGAATCCCAGCATGTAAAGTTAAAGCTTTTACCTCTAAACATGTGATAGAGTATTTAGCAGTACCCTGCACTGATCTCTATAATAACTGGATAGCGCTTGGAACACAATTTTTGTGACTTATAGAACGCCATTTTGTTTTGGAAATTTGGGCACTTCGGGAAACTTCGTGGCTTGTTTCGGCAACATTCGGTTCTTCGCGCTAAAATTTAAATTACGAAAGTAACATTAATTCTCGAATATCGAACCGAATGTTGCCGAATCCGAATGTTATCGAACTGAATGTTGCTGAAACAAGCCACGAAGTTTCCCGAAGTGCACAAATTTCCAAAACAAAATGGCGTTCAGGCGTTCAATAAGTCACGACACTTTTACACGGCATCCGCTATCCAGTTATTATATAGATCAGTGGTACCCTGAGATAGGGCTTTTACATGTGCGAGTAGAATACCTGGGCTAATTTTTACTCGATGAACAACAAGTGAAGCTTCTTTAATATGTATACGACAACTGTTTGTATTATCCATGAGACAAAATAAATCTTTTGAACGGACCAATCGAAGCCTCAATTCGACACCATTCATAAGAAATTTATCTTGGTTAAAAACATCACAGTGTAAGTGCCCGATAAGATCAAGCAACTTTGTACCACTCAAATGTTTTAGTCTGATTTTTAGTCCATCGTTACGATCAAAGTCATCCATTCTTCCAGGGGTATCGTTATACCATAAAGATGATGTAAGATGGCTGTTTTTAGCAGCAAGACCATACTTAAGTAATGTTTCAATATATGCTCGATATGCATAAGAATTACTTTGTGGTGATACTACTTTTTGGTTAAAATAGACATCTACATGATTGAATAAAGAGTGTAACAGATTGTTTACAGGACCTACTTTATCCAATTCTCCAGCCTTTGAATCAATTCTTGTAGGATATACTAATCTTACACGAAGACTTAACATTGTGTGAGCAAGATCCAGGTATTCATCACCATGACCAGGTACAACAAACTCTATAGGAGAATCGTCAGTAAGGGATGAAACAGTTTTATAGTGGACTCATTGAGAGCTCTCTATTGACATTTGTGTCAAAGGGAGTGAAAATAGATCCAACTCAGAATTCAGACACTCACAAGAATGAGAATGTAAAAATGACATTTTTTAAAAAAGATATTTTATAACCTATTTTAATTTCCAAAAATATCGTTAATACTGGGTTTCTGTTTCCTTGATTTCACACGTTTATTTGTAGCCTTTGTTTTATTTCTATTATTCTTCGTAGACTTCTTTCCTTTCACCGTATTACACTTTTTTATTTTTCTCACAGAGGTTTTCTTTTTCTTTTTAATAGAATTACTACCCACGAGATTATGCGTGCCACGATTAGAAGTCAACTGAACAATCCGTTTCTTCCAAATGTTCTTATAACCAGAACCATTCATAATATTCTCCATTTTCTCCATTGCACGTCGTTTTAAATTATGCCTAGTTTCTTCAAAGCGATTTTTGACAGAATTCTTAAGAGGTATATTATTATCTAGATCCTTCATAACATTCATGCCGGTCTTTAGAGCTTCTTTAACAACATATCTAGTCCCTCTAGTCAAAAAAGGGAGAACCCTTCGGAATAGACCACCCAGAAAATTACCAATACCGTGACCTTTTTGATACGGACTACCAATATAAATTTTCGATATTTCACCACCACCACGACCTACTTGTGTAGTGTAATAATCAATGTAATGACTCATTGTTTTTTTTTTCTGTTAGTCAATACATTTCAAATGAAGTGTCACTGTTGACGTACCAAACTCAAATGGTATTGGTAGTCGAAGATGTTCTCTTATATCAATTTCAATGGTGCGAAAACCCATCTTGAGAACAGGTATGTAATTGGGTGAGGAAAAGTGTGTGACTTGTGTTGTACCAAAAATATAATCTCTTTTATCGACAGGAACAACACGAAGAAGTGGTGCTTTTACATCTCCAGTTACACGAGGTTCACAAACATTACAATAAACAAATAATTGATCTGGAAGTCCACGTGCTAAACTTGGAGGATGTATCGCTGTAAAACCATTTTCACTAACTGGTAGTAATTTATATGGGGCAAAACCGAGAATTCGAGAAACTTTATCACTAAGAGCTAAAAAATGTCTTCCCTCAAGTTCACAATTTTTAGGGCATTTTTTTCTATCTTTACATAGCTACTTGAAGATTTTTCATAAACAATTCTAATGTGTCGTTAAATATCAGAAGTATTATTTATATTGTTAATAAGACTCTCAATACTAGTGTAAATACCTGGTTCAAAAAAATACACTAACGGTTTTTTCCAACCACCTGTGAGCTTCTGCAGGGGGAATTTCCTGAATTGTTTATAACCTCCATCATAATTACCATCTTTTACAACATCCTTAGGCAGGTTATGGTCATACAGTAGATCAACTTCTTTTTGAGTTGAGTCTCTATTTTTTCTATCAGGATCAGAGGGTGTTGGTAAAAAATCCTTCGTAGAGTCTTTAATCATGGCTAAAATTTCTTGTTCCTGTCTTTCTATATAACGTTCAATTCTTTCACTATTAGGCAATATTTGGGTATTTGTTCGACTGGTTCAACAATCCGAACAGGTGGTACTACTAAATTTTTTTCTATAGGTACATTAATCATGATTGCAATACGGTTTTCACCTAAGTTGTCATGTCTAACATGAAGAAATGTATGTGGTAATTGTATTTCTGTGATTGCTACAACCCAGACCCCTTGTAATCAAATTTCATGCGCAATTTGTGTAATAAAATTTGATCTGGGTACCCAACCCACTTGAGAAAACTTGTTTTTTCTTTTCTTTACCATTGGTCTGTAATATTTTTTCAATTTTAAATTCTTCTTCGTCTATATTTTTATTTGTCACACCTGTTAATTCTTGCGTAAAGACTTTCTTGATCTACCGGTAAGATACTATTGAGAACTTTGTCGGGGCTTTATATAAGTTCTAATAATTTTTGCTGATTGTGAATGATTTCAGACTTTGGCATATTGTCTCGTTGGCCAAATTTTCCCCAAAAAGAATTTAGACAAAGTTTGGCCAAAGATCGCAAACCAGAGTTCTTTTTCATATTTGCCTGATCAAGCTGAACTCCTCCACCGTCATAAATCATTTAAACGAAAGCTGTTTTCTGTTCATCGGTAGTACAATCCGTCGGGTACCCTGTAGCTTCATGCTTTAATTTAAAAAATTTATTTATGTTGCTTACAAAGAGACCACCAACTTTTGTTTCCCTATCATATTGAGTGGTCTCATACTGTCAAATTTAAAAAATGGCAGTTATTTTATACACCTCCTCAATAGCTGCTTTAACCTCATCTGAAACCCATGTTCCCTCCAATTCTTTGTCATCAATATTACCTACATATGGGCAATCTTGTTGTAACTGTAATTTACAACAAGTATTACACAGAGTGAACATGAGTTTACCATGCATACATAAAGGAAGAACAGGCAAGTAAGATCCAGTAGGGGGTAGTATCCGACATTTAATTAACCCTTTTACATTAGATAAATCAAAATGATTCCCTGTTAAATCTTTACATTCATCCCCAACATAAATTTTTGTATGCCCTACTGGAAATTTTCCATATTTAGAGATAGAAGTGTATAAAGAACAAACATGTGGATAAGATATTTTAACTTGACCTCTAGCCTCAAAAAAAGAAAATGTATTGCCTGTTTTTCCACCATAAAATGCATCGCGAGGATTTAAAGCTTTGGTTTTTAAAAGTGGGTGGTCTTTTAAAAAACTGCATAAAGCAGGGTTCCGCAATTTTTCCCTATCAAAAGTGCATTCCCACATTTCTATTACCTCATAGCAAGCTTTTCGAAGCTCATCGGTCTGCGCTATTGTTCGCTCAAAACGTTCAGGCAATTCTCGCTGTTTTTACCCGAACTAATTTTTTTATCACGATTGGAATTATAACAAACTCGACAACCATGCCAATAACACCCGTGAAATTGGAAAATTGTTTTTTTATTAGTCTGGTTATCTTGATAATAACCATCGACTAATACACCTTCAGGTGTTCTAAATTCACGGGTCCTAACGGCATGTATAATTTCAATGTTTAATGAACGTTCTAGCGATAATAACCATTCGATGGCTTTTTTTGACTGATTATCAGCTTGCCTATAGCCTCCGTTAGGTATCATACCTATCTGATCGGGTTGAAGATTATTTTTTCGGAAAACTTTAGAGTAAGCTGATGCTATAGTTATACTTTCTATAAACGGATCTACATCGGCCACTTTCATAAAAAGATTTCTGAAAGCTAAGTAAGCCTTCCGAAAAATATCGACATCATTGATACAATAAGTTGTCAATTCATTTTTAAAATTAAATTGATAATTTGAATTCACACACTCATTATGCCATTGACAAAAGGTTTCCCGAGACTCGCGTTTCATTGTGTCAGGCGAACAATATTTTGCATCAGGAATTTGGCCGATATAGTCCTGATTTTCAGGGGTATTGAATAAATTTGGGAATGCACCCTTCTTAGCCTCTTCTAACCCGAATGCTTTAGGCAGAACACTTATGGGCGTGGGGAAGTAACTGAGACTATCTATAAATCGCGTCTTATCGACCTACATTAAAAGAATGCTAGTTCCATTTAAAATTATTTCCGGCGGATTCCTAACACCTCTTTCCCTAATCAAATGCTCTAAGTTGAATTGGACATTGAACCCCTATGCATTGTGCGCTATACAATCTATGTAAAATGAGTTAATTTTCGCGTGACGAAATTAGAGAACTCAGCTATAGGATCTTTGTTAAAAATATATTGTCCAATACGACACCATTTGCAACGTACATTGGGGTCAGGATCATCCATACAATCATCACATACCTGTTGTGCAACACACAGATTAGGTATATAGATTTTCGATGATTCATCGCCCACGACGAATTTTGATCGGGTTGTTTCAAAATCATAGAAAATAAATGCAGGCTTTTTATTTTCTATGGTTTTGACAGAGGATTTGGTAATAGGAGCCATGTAACAAAAGTGGTTATCAGGACAAACTATTTTACAGGTGTTACATTTAGAAAAACCACATTTGTGATCTTTTACTTTTAAGTGATTAATTAATTTTGAACAACCGTTACATATTTTCAAAACTGAGCAAACACTACGATCCTTATTATAAGAATTAGGGAGTAAATGTTTTCACAAACATTCGACTCCATTAAAAGATCTAAGACATGATTCACATTTAAGCACTTGTTACATGACCACCTACATTTTCAGGGTAGCTACATTGAGGTGTCGAGTAGCAACCGCTATACCTCACTTTAATATGGTGAGCCTCAGTATTTTTAAACGCCTTATTACAAGGAGCACAAAAAAACCTATTACCCCCTGCAGCTATTAAACATAGAATCGCGGAGTAATGAAATTTAGGGGTGTCCTCATATAATAAATAAATATTTAATTTAACTGTCTCACCGTTTTTTGTTATTTCGGAGCTACCCTGGTAAAATGGTTTTTCCAAACCTGTTCCGAATGTATCAAAGTTATAAACCGTTATGGCTATCTGATCTCTTGCGAGATATCTTTGATACGCTACCAACTCCGGAAGGCCACAACCCGTTTCAGGGATTATTACTCCAGCATCTAACGTAGCCAGCGTAGAGCTGAGCTGCTCTACGCTGGTGTAAACCATTCTTTTCCCGTTTTTGACGCCAGTCACGCTGCAACTCTACGTTGTTTAAATCTTGCTGCAATGTCCCTTTGGAAATTGCAGCCACGATTGCTTGCGGTAAGCATGTATTATTCGGCCCTACAATTTCTAATATGGATCGTTTAAAAATGCCCTTATTTAATTTAACGCGATCTTTACCGGCAGTTACCTGAACACGTGTTAGCTCCACATGAAGTGAGTCATCTATTTCGAAACCTATGGTACTTTGTACAACCTTTGAAACAAGGTCCCAAAGGTCTTCGAAATTGAGATCTTTCATTTCAGTGAAAGATTTCCACGCAACCCCATTAGTGAACCTATCCGAATAGAAAACTAAACCTACAAATTCTGTCTGATCACGCCAATCAAACAGGTAATTGTAAATTTCTGAAAAAGCGGCTTCGACACATTCTACAGGGTTATTCTTCCCACGTGGATTTACGCGAAATTTTGTCTTTAACTCATGTACCGCGAATTTAGGGATAAATTGTCTACTTTCAATTACTTTAATAATATAGGGGGATAAAACGGTATCTCTCTCTGTCCTACCTTGTGCATCCTGAAAGATGCTTGAAGCCGGTGACGTTCCTGGTTCAGCCTCAGGATCACTTTCTCGGGATGGTCCTGCTTCTGGCTCAGGATCAGTTTCTCGGGATGGTCCTGCTTCTGGTTCAGGATCATCAGGATGTTGAGAAGGTCCTGCTGTTTTTTATTAATTAATATAATTTTTTTTTGTTAATTTTTTTTACATTACTAAAAATATCTAACTTACCATTAAAAATCTTTTCTTCGCGTTCAGCTATTTCCATTAGCTGTTGATTGAGGTCTTTTTGTTGACGGCTGCACCGCGACCTGTTCTTCATTTTCAGATAAAACGGTGGTAGCATTCATACCATCGCGAGATCCTGAAGCCTCTGGTTTTTTGGTTTTTCAAACTTCTTATATGAAACTAATTAAAACCTAAGTTATCAAGTTCAAATTTACCCCCTCTCTATTTTTAACCATTAAGATAATTCATCCCCACCAAACTACACTTTCCCCACTACTGCGAATTCACCCCTACTATCTGTATATCATCCAATCATAGACGTTATATATAACGTATAACAGGTTCAGACTCGTTTTAACAAGTTCAGACTCGTTCATACAGAAACATCTGGTTTTTTTAATAATACAGATATTACACATTCTATAAAAAAAAATGATGATAATATTTCTTCAAATCATGGCAAGAAAAGACTTCATATGACAGAGGTAGAACCTGCACGTAGATCAACTAAAAATCTCATCCTGACGACATTGTATGCACTCAATAACTCATGCAGTAAAAATATTCTTATTGAACTTGAGCAGACATATGGCAGTTTTCAACCCATTGTGAAAATTTTATCCAACAATTTACAAGGAATTACATTCGGGGTGACAACATGGTCTACATTTTTACAACATCTGGAGTTGATCGGTGATTATTTCGGAAAGGACAAACGACCCTCCTCCGATTACTCACAACCACTTGAGATAAACGAGTACAAGGTATTGTTTACGACAGTGTTTGGTGAGAAGTCTATTCTTTCTGACCGTACATCCACGTCTAGTGAGGAATGTGAAAAAAGTGAAAATTCTTGTGAAACCAAAAAACAAAAAGTTTTTTTGCCGGCTGTTGCTATGAAAGAAACTACGTTTGTTGAACAGAAAAATGTTATTTTATGTGTGAATGAGTACGTTAGTATGCTGAAAACCTTATGCGGTTTGACAGAAGATTCTGTAACACACATTGTAAAACTACTTACAGATCATTGCATCACCAAAAAGATGTCCGAACCATCTGAACAATTTACTTTCAATGTACTTAACAACGAAAATGTTAACGAATTCATAAATATTCTGCATTCATTTTTATCGTCAAAACTTAATGACTATTATCTTGATATAATTTACCATGAAGTTAGTGGTGTTTTATTATCGTATTTGACTTCAACCGTGCGCATGAATGTACCCAAAAGAATCACACTCAACTAAACATTGTTAAAAATGTAAAAGAAATTGTAATGTTAAAAAACATTTCTTTATTTTGAAGTTTTGTCATCAAATACATCTGCTTTTAATTTTACATAATCTTGTTTTTACTCATAATCATCCTTTCCGTACTATACATATAGATTTCATCATGCTTTCAAACTGAGGGTTTTTCACAATCTAAAGGGCGACCAAAATTCCAGACTAGAACCCTTCGAATTACAGTAAGGAGGGTTACGTCATCAGCTATCAGTGAAACGATCATTTATTACCTAGATTTTCATCATTTTCCTTCTGACGAGGCAATGGGGCTGACCTCATAACAGTGGGCATGGAAAAGTGGCGGAAGGGATGCTGCCCATGGTGATCCATAGGTAATGGGAAGGGGTATGACGTCATAGTACGGTGTAGAGAACTTGGAAAAGTGGTGGGGGGACGCCATCCATAGTGGCCCCCTAGATAACGGCGAGGGGTTTGGCGCCAAAGTGCGGGGCGGGGGTCATGAAAAAGTGGAGGGGGCGACTGTCCATAGTGGCCTTCTCGGAAAGTTTCACCTTTACGATTCCTTCGGCCATTCGAGATCATCCTGGCTCAGTTTGAGTCCCATTGAATCTCTGCGATTCGCTGGGTCACGAATGGACGATACCCTCTTGAATCAGAACGGATTCATTTTATCACGTTCTACGAGTCGTTCCAGACAATTTTCCTGATAATTTTCAGTGTGTGATGTGAGGTGATGGTTTGAGCCAGTCGGGTCCCTATTACTCGTTTTCGTACCCATCTCCCGAAGGAATAGCAACGAGGAATTCTTAGTCTGCTAGCTTCCTTTAAATCTGCCAGCCAAGTTGTCCACTTTGCGGTAAATTCTTCAGGGAGTATGGTGTCCCAACCAAGGCCAGATCGCCAGATTTCTAGCATCAGTATTTGTCTTCGGATCGACATTACCGCCAAAAGACCTAAAGGATCAAAAACCGACATGACTAATTTCAACACTTCTCGCTTCAACGGACGCTTCTTTCCGTTGAGTAAACGACTTGAGTTTGGTCTATAGCGTTTTCATTGTATTTTTCTACTTTTATAATAATGCAGTGTTACGTCTTTTGTCAATTCACATTTTACTTTTATTTTCGCTCTGCGACAAATTTTTATGGCACAGGTTTGATTACTGTTATCGCTTTCGGGGACTCCAGTGCTTTCTGACTTTCTGAAAGTACCTCACATGTAAGCCCTTAGGACTTTAAGTACTATGAAAAATAACTTTTTAATTTGCAATATGACAACTTAGTAAGCAAAAATACGTTTGATATCTCGAAGAGGATACAGCACGAGAGGTTTAAGTAAAAATCAATAATTTTTTGATTTTTTCACTCACATATAAAATTTTTTTCTTGATACCTAACTTATTGCAGAACTTCGATATATAAACATTTAAATACCGGCGAACGGGATATGTGGGGTAAACTCGGACATTTTACAGTTTAAGTTACTTAAGGTATTTATAACTAGAGACTTTAGCTGATGATTCCATATTATAGTTACAACCGTTTAGAATAATTTTAATTATCAGATTAGTTTAGGGATGTTCTGATATATCCCACATGTCTGAAATTGGAAAAAAATTTTCAGGGTTTTAAATACTTGAGGATTGTTCTAAGATTTCAATAAAAGACAGTACGTGCTGAGATGAACAACGTAATGTCTGAAGGAAACGAGCTTTTTAAGGGGTAACACCACTCTAGGATTTTTAAAGAATCGATTTATTTTTTTTTTTACATTAAACAGTACTTAAGAGCCTTAAAAACAATACTTACTTGATCCTATAGCGAAAAAAAATTTTAACACTTGTGTTGGTCGAAAAAATCGAAAATTTTTTTATTGCATTTTCTTAAAGTACATTCTTTTAAGATTATTTTTCCCAAATTTTATAGAGATCTGTACACTAGAACCTAAGTTGCAGCTATCAACAGCGCGCTACGTCCATGTGCGCTACCAAAGATATTAGTACCTAGATGCGGCATAGGGATTAGTTCCTGCACATTCTTGTAGGGGGCTCACAAGTCGAGTTTGTGCATAGTGCATATATATACAATATATATAGCTACTATCTCAGCTTTCGCCAGCACATCCCTGTAGAGGCGCTGTAAGCCGCCCTATTTTAGTGGCGCCAAATCGTAATTTTTTCAAATTCATATAAAACAAAAATTTTATTTAACTTATAAGTATACTAAATTTATAGTATGTACTATAGTATATACTAAACTTATAGTATAATAAAAATTGATATGTTGTATCTGTTTTTGAAATGTATATAATTTAGAAACTGTGCTTTAGAATTGAAATGATTTTCATTGCTCTATAAAATTCAAATTAATAAATTATAAAAATATTATTATTTTTTAAATTTATTTTTTAATTTTCGAATTTCCGAAATCCAAATTTAACTTTCTACACTTAATTTTTTATAAAAGTATAAAAGATGCCTATATTTATATACAATGAAAAATTAACTAATATATTGCCGACCTACACGAATTTAACTATATTTAAAAAAAATAAAGTTAAATAATTTTCGTTTTCAGCAAATTAGTAATTTCATTCGTTATGGAGAATGTCTTACATAAATGAAATTATAGTATACATTGATTTCTTTTATTTCTACAATAAATAATTCCCTTTTCTTTCAATTAATTGAAAGAAACATTGCTTAATTTAAAAAAACGTTTATTAAAATGTTTAATGAAAAACATTCTTTTGAATTAAACAAAATTATATGTAAATGAAATAAATAAAAACAAATATAGAATTGTGATAGGAAATTGATAATTTGTTTGATTCAATAAAATTTTGTTTAATTTAAGAAAACTTTATTCTCAGTGTGGTTACAGGGTGTCTAGTGACTACGAAATTGGAAATTTCCTGTTTTCTTTCGGTCTTTTCCAGTCTTTTCCCGGTCAAATTTTTTCAAGTCCAACCAATTTATAGTTACCTTTTTGTGATTCTTGAAAAAAGAATTTGTTTTTTTAATTTGATGAAGTAGGAATAGAATAAAAAAAGATAAAGTAGAAAAAAGTCTATTTTTCAATAAAATAAAAAAAATTCCCGATCCTAAATGAAATTCCCGGGTTTTTCTTGGTTGTTCCTGGTTTCCCAAGCCGCTAGACAC
>UCOH01009597.1:0-11812 GCA_900474275.1 Synergus japonicus
GTTTCCAATAGTAACATGTTCCAAATAGTAAAGACATTTCGTTCCCAATAGTAAACAGAATATTTCACAATTAACACTTGATAACTACTGCACATGCGTTGCGATCGGCATCTGATTGGCTGTATTTGTATTTGATGTGACGCATGCGCAATTGATGTGAAATTTGAGGAAAGGAATTTTTTTACTATTGGGAACGACTCTGGTTTCGACTTCTTTACTATAGGGGAAGTCGAGCGTATTTTGTTACAGTATTTAGAAATAGAATTTTTTAATAATAATAGGAACATGGTAATTGTTTTAATTTTTTAATATTATGGCCATAATTTTTTAAACAGATTAACATTTGCAAAAAATATTTTTGGGTTGGAATTCTACTGAGACATTTATAAACAGATGATATAAAAAATATTATCATATTCTAAGAACTTCATCAAAAAATCAATTACGAAATTTTCATTGAATTCAAAATTTTTCTATTTATTTATTATTAATGAATAAATCACAACTTGGAGACAAACATCTTATACGATAGTTAATAGATTTGTTAATGAAAAAAATGTTTCTTTAGATTGATTATACTTAAAGATATTTTTGATATATAAATATCTAATTTATACATAATTATGTAATTAAATTAATTTATAAGAAATACGAACATTTTTTACCAGTAAATTTATGGCTTTCTCAAAACTGTATAAAAACAGTTCAAGAATTTGAACAGATTTCAAATGTATTTTAAGAAGGTCATCCCCACTAGAATCCGTTGGATAGTATTTGAGATATATGATTACCTACCAATTATAAAAATACAGTATTGAGAAGGCGTTAAAGATTGTAATTGGGCGATGATTTCGATGTGACCAAATTTTAATACACTCTTGAAATAGTAATAAATATGATAAAAAGTTCAAATTTGTATGTTTTTATAGTTCAACAAAAAAAAAATAAAATAAAATAAAAAACGAAAACTAGCTGTCAAGTTGTATCAACTTTTGTACTCATTTAATGAGCCCCTTGCTTCCTGTAAGCAAATATGATTTGCTTCCTCATAGAGGAAGCATTAAGTATTCTTTACATCAGCATTAAATTTTGATTACTTGAGAAGTTATATTCAAAAAATTCATTTTCGAAAATTACAATAAAGCATAACTTTCTTATTTTTTTATAAAATCATTAATCTTTTAGGTGAATCAATTCGTCTAGACACAAAAAATCTTCATTTCCTTTACATCAGATTTAAATTTTAATTATTTCAGAAATTATAGTCGAAATATTACTTTTTTTAAAATACAATTAACCATAATTTTCTTATTTTTTTATAAAATGCATTAATCTTTTAGGTGAATCGATTCGTCTATACATATGGAATGTTCATTTTCTTTAAATCAGCTTTAAATTTGGATTATTTTAGAAATTATGGTGAAAAAATTAATTTTTGAAAAATACAATTAAACATAACTTTCTTAATTGTTTATCAAATGTAGTAATCATATAGGTCAATCGATTCGTCTCGACAGAAAGAATATTCATTTTCCTTCATCATCAGCTCAAAATTTTGAATATTTAAGAACATAGAGAAAAAGTAATTTTTCAAAATTATAAATAACCATAACTTTCTTATTTTTTATAAAATGCATTAATCTTTTAGGTGAATCGATTCGTCTATACATATGGAATGTTCATTTTCTTTAAATCAGCTTTAAATTTGGATTATTTTAGAAATTATGGTGAAAAAATTAATTTTTGAAAAATACAATTAAACATAACTTTCTTAATTGTTTATCAAATGTAGTAATCATATAGGTCAATCGATTCGTCTCGACAGAAAGAATATTCATTTTCCTTCATCATCAGCTCAAAATTTTGAATATTTAAGAACATAGAGAAAAAGTAATTTTTCAAAATTATAAATAACCATAACTTTCTTATTTTTTATGTAATGCATTAATCATATAGGTCAATCGATTCGTCTCGATGAAAGGAATCTTTAATTTCCTTACATTGGCTTTGAATTTTGAATTTGAATTGAACTTTGTTAAACCCTTAAAAGAAATTCAACTAGGTATATAGTTGAATAACTATGCAAAATTTCATCAATTTATCTCTACGCGTTTTCAAGATATTGTAGGATCGTGACATACACACATTCACACACACAACACACACAAACCCGGGCAATTATTCAGGACATCATACTAGATATATTGCCCTTGAAATACGTTCAAAAAAACCTTTTTTAGGAAACTGGATTTTGTCGACACCACTACAAAGCTTCCTCTATGAGGAAGCAAAATTAATAAATAAATATTTATAAATATTCCAATAGATCAGCAGTAATTATTGTATTAATAAAAAAAAATTTCGCACGTAAAAATTGTCTAAACAAATAAATAGTAATCATTTGTTATATATAAAAAAGGATATTCGAAAATAAATTAACCATAATGTTAATAAATGTTGTACTAGACCAATAATGATAATTTTTGTTTAAAAAAATGAATTTGAGAAATCAAAATTATTTAAACAAATGGTATTTGTTTATATAATTCAAAATGATTTGACTAATGTTTATAAATATTCCTGTAGACTAATAGAATTAAATTTTCTTTAAATTCAGAATAAACTTCACATATTTTTATGAAGAATTGATATTTTTCGTTTTAACGGTAGTTTTCAAGGCAAATATAATATTAATAAATAATATGAATAAATAACATTGATTAATATTAATGAATAATATTAATCAATGTTATACATAATTGTAACATGTATTTAATAAATTTTAACACGTATTTTAATATTATATGTTTGTTTGTAATGTTTATGAAGTTTTCAAACTTTCCTAACCTTCAAAACATAATTTTAAATTCTGATATACCGAAATCCGAAATCTTACGGAAAACAGTGCTAAAACTCGTAGTTCGGTAAGAGGGCAGCACTTCGATAGGACAGAAAAAGTGATTACCTATATATATTCAGGACACAATTTTGGCTCAACGCCGCATCTACTGTAATAATATCTTTGGTTTGTATACGGAAAGAATATTGGCACAGTAGACGCACCATCTACAGTGCAACAGTTGTACTATAGGCTCGGTACGATGTTCTCCTGATTTTGGGACAGGAGACGCACCAAAGCTGACCAAAGTAAGAGATAAGTATAGTTGGTATAGCGCTTGCGCGGCGGCAGGACGTCTTATATACTAAAATGGGACAGGAAAAGCCCCAAGATTAACATAAGATTCATCCTAGCGTTTGGCACTGCTGGTATTCTAGTTGGTACGTCTCCTGTACCAATATTCTTTCCGTGTAGTCCCTATGTATATGTATATTTAGTCCTAATTTAGGTTAGGAACAGAAATAAGTTAAACCACAATTTAGTCTCTGAATATTTCCTATTATAAAAAGAACGTACTTTCAGCTAACTTCATAGCGTTACCTCAATTTCTGACGTCAGCGTTACCACTGATTACGCAGGAAGTGAGCAGTAAGCCTAATGACGTAAAATATTTCAAATACGAAAAACGCGCGCTCAAGCGCGCAATTGGACTCGTATTATATAAAAGACATGCGCATTGCACGCGCAGTCGTCGACACGTCTTAAGGCCTGATTACACGCTTTCAGGAAAATGTCCTTCTTCTCACTCTACCATGTGAATAGCACATAAGTTTGTCTCATTCCACATTTCCCACACATTTTACCCGGAAAATGTGCGAGAATGAGATAAACTTGTGGGATAATCACTTGGTAGAGTGAGAAGAAGGACATTTTCCTAAAAGCGTGTAATCAGGCCTTTACTCTTACTACGATCCGCCACAAAGTATCGAGAACAATATGGCGTAGATAAGTACAAGGAATGGGGATGAGCGAAGATCCACAGAGGACGGAAGTATAACAATAATAGAGGAAACTCTCTATTAAAAATGGTCATCAGTGATTCCCTACACAGCCCATCATGGTCATGAAGATGGCACCTCATGTATAATAAAACGAACTTTTGTTATGCATATAGAATCATTTGTTGGTCGTTTGATAGTGTTTGATATTCCGATTTCATCGTTTGATAGTCTAAATTATAGAAATTATTGATTTTTCAAAAAAGGGGTGCCAACTTCACATTGCAATACACATTTTTATATTTCATAAAATTTTCTACTCAAATCGTTTGATAATGTTTGAAATTTCAATTTTATTGTTTGATAGTCAAAATTGGAGAAATTATTAATATTATAAAAAAATTTAATCAAGGGCTTTAGAACCCTCCTTTCCGTTGTCATAACCTAAATGCGCTTTCACACTTCTGACGGTAGGTGGTAAATTTAATTTTTCAGGATGACGAAAAATTGTTTGGAGATCTAATTATTCATAATTATATGCTAAATACGATAATAAAGAAGTAAATGTTTAAATATAATTATAGTTTTCCATGTTCTTTCGTTTATTACGTCCCATGTTGTTTCGATCTTTTTAAGGAATTTTTTTGAAATTTTATATGGAGTTCTGATAGGTAAAAAATACAGTTAAGGGCGTTGAACCGAAATGTTAAGGACGATGGACTTAGAAGGAAAAATTGACACTTTTTTGGAACGTCGCAATTTTGCCATGCAATTGCACATCAATTCCATTCAATCGTATTTGAGGAGCAAATCGGACAAAAATGACATTTTTTTGGGCCTCAATTTGTTAGCCGTCTTCTACAGTATTTGCACGTAAAGGGGGTGCACCTGGAATTTGTAACTGACTTACTTATGCTGAAAAATTGTTTTTATTTCAGTTTGCATTGATTTCCATGTAGAATTTTTAACGAGCCCAACCTTCCTGACAGACTACCCCCACTATGTGGCCTGTGACGTCACATTGCACAGCCTAATTCAGACAATGCGTCCACGATCTAGACCAGTTCCAAAATGATTCCAAGGCGGTAAATTTTTGAAAACCCGATTTTTTCGATAATTTGAGTGATACTACCGGAAAGAGCACACTTCAAACTATAAGTATACATTTTTTTAGATTTTTTTTTTCTCTAAATGGAATAGCTGTGAGCGCGGGAAGAGGAGTGTTCAAAATGTGTCCGGCTGGACGTTAATGGGTTAACACCAAATTAAACACTTCACTATCGATTTGAAACTGGTAGCTTATCTGCCTCAGAAACTCTTGTTCTCCATGCTCCACGTTAGCTATTTCAGAATCCTTTGATGCGGCACGCTGATTTTCCTTCCTCGTGCAATCCTTTAGCACGTGCTCCGTCGATCCACACCGGAAGCAAGCTCCTTTCCTGCGCTCCGGCCGATCAAAATTCGGAAGATACGTGACCCATTTGCTGCAATTAACACAACGCACCTTATGTGGCATCGTCGGATCCTCTTTAGCTCCTGCCTTTTGCCAAATTTTACCTTTTTCTTCCATAGGACCTTGCCTCGTATTTAAGGATATTTTTACAAACGCCAATAGCAGCGCTCCCATTGATTCAAATCCCCGAGCAGAAATTTATACATGGCCCTGACAAGGGTCTGGCCAGTTTTGATGTGGCTCTAAACGGGTAAACTGGCAAGGCCCACACAAGGCTTATAACGCTTTGGCAGACTATTACCCTACTTAGGGAAAACTGGCCAGGGCCTCATGCGTTTACCCAAGCAATGCCCTATTTAAACAAAAATTATTTTTATATTTTAATTAAATCTTTATTAATAGTAGGTAATAATAATAATAATAATAGTACAATAATATAATATAATCGTTTTTTGTTTGCACGTTCTTGTACATATTGTACATATATACATACATTAAGGGAATAATATTTTGCAAAAAGGGAAAAAAATTAAATCAATGCATACTATACTTCCATTCAATTAAGATAATTAATACAACGAATGAAAACTTAATTTTTTCTTACATTATGGAAGTTGCGAAACCAGCAAGACTCGAACGCAAGACGCGCAAGAAGAGCGGAATTAAAACTCGACGCTCTACCGACTGCGCCACGGAGGCTGATGAATTGTTGTTACAAATTAGGCGTATTTAAATGCAAACCAGTCCTTGACACTTTGTCACTTTATAAATTGTCCATAAGTTTATTCATTTCTTATAGAACATTTTATTTATTTATCAGCATTTTTATAGAAGTTAGTAATTTTCTGAAAACAAAAATTATTAAAAATGATTTTTTTTTAATATAATCAGAAAATGTAGTTTAATATTAATTTTCGTAAAAAACTGTTTAAAGTTCAAAGAAATATATTCGTGAATGTCAAAAATATATTAGTTAACTTTCTAGTGTATAAATATAGACTTCTTTTAAATTATAAAAAATTAAGTGTGGAAAACTTGGGAAATTCCTTATCCTTACCCGATGTATGGTTTTCACAAGAAAAACTCTTCAATACCTCACTTAATTAACATCTATAAGTCAGTTTTATTTCACTCTTTTAAGGTCGGAATACCAATATAAGATTGTTATTATTGAGGTATTACTACTATATCGTTGCCCCATTAATGCCTAATTATATTAAACTATTTTCTCTTAAAATGGAAATCCCGACCAGGGCCTTGTCAACACCCTATTTTAAATAGGGCTAAATGGGGCAATTTCTGCAAGGGTCCCTGTGTTTGCGCTTGATTTCGCATATATAGGAGATTTCATGTCAAGTGTGCCCACTTTAGAATCTGTCTTTGTCTGATCGAACTCAAACTTTGGCAAATTGTAGTCCTATTTGATGATAGTTTATGGAAAAAAAATTTTCCTCATTGAGCAAATATTTACTCAAGGAGAGGGGGTGAAATTTCTTGGTTTTGTGCAGATACCATCTATTTCGGATATTTGTGACTCTTTGAATATCAATAAAAAATTTTTTGCACACCATAGTTTTTATATATTTTTTCACGCCCTTTCAATTGGCCGTGAGCATTTTTTTTAAATTAGTATTTTACTGTCAAAAGTGAAATTTAAAACTAAATTTGACTTTTTCTCTCGAAACGATACGTTTTTTTGCTTTTTTTTTGTCTTAAAAGAGAGCTCAGGTTTTTCCCTATAAGACTAGGAAAAAAGCTATCAAAAACATGTGGGACAAAATTTTGTATATTCCATAGGAAAGGAGCTTATTACCTTCGAAATAGCACGAAACCGCACAAAATCGAAAAAATACGAAAAATTTCCCCTCCCCTATCTCAGTAAATTTTTATCCAATCGAAAAAATCTTTTTCCTGTAAAGTTTTACCTAGTAGGACTATACTTTACCCAAGTTTGAGTTCAATCAGAGAAAGTCGAATTCTGAGGGTGGTACACCCCATATATGTTTACCAAATGGTTGTTTCCACGATCCAATTTTTTCCTATCTACATCGATTCTATACGAGTATGTATACATATCCCTATTGAAAATTCCTGTATGGGTTCCTTTATAGGATCCTATTATATGAATCTTTAAAGGAAACTGTAGATGTTCCTATTAAGTTTCCCATATAGTTTCTCACGTGTGTGTCATTAAAGGAAAGGTGACAGGGATCCTATATAGGTTTCTGTGTAGTTTCCTGATCATACAGAAAATTGGTACGTATACATATTGAAAGACGGTTCTCATGTAGGATCCTTTACCTTTTATTTCCTATAAAGGTTCCTATGCTCCAGACTAAATTACTCAGCAGGGGAAACTGTACAAGATCCTCTGCATGTATCCCAATTAAATGTATAGTTTCCTGTGTAGGAAACTTTGCAGGGTCCTATAGATTTTTAGAAATTAAAATTATTCCTATACAGGTTCATGTATATCCCTACTGAAAATTCCTGTATGTTTTCCTTCATAGAATCCTATTATAGGAATTTTTAAAGGAATAACCTGCACATGTTCCCATGAGAGTTCCCATATAATTTCTGACATGTGCCTCCTTCAAGGAATGGGACATATCCTACATAGTTTCCTATGTAGAAATGTTTACAGGATCCTAGATAGTTTAAAAAATAATAATTTGCGGGATCCTTCAGAAGAAACAGTATTGGACCCTGCACAGTTTTTTTGCTATGAAAAATCAGAAAAATCTGCGGCTGTTGGTCAGGTATTCGATCACCCGAATACCTATCTCTATGCCTTGACCCTAATAACTAATCCCCGCGGCTAACTTTGCAGATTAAATATTTTACAAAGTTAGCCGCGGGGATTAGTTATTAGGGTCAAGGTATAGAGATAGGTATTCGGGTGATCGAATACCTGACCAACAGCCGCAGATTTTTCTGATTTTTCATAGCAAAAAAAGCTGTGCAGGGTCCAATACTGTTTCTTCTGAAGGATCCCGCAAATTATTATATTTTAAACATATATTTTTTAAACTATCTAGGATCCTGTAAACATTCCTACATAGGAAACTATGTAGGAATAACTACCTGAAGGAAACTGCACAAGAACCTTTAGAGATTCCTATACAATAAACTACATATGAATAATTTCCATTTATTAAACTTCGCAGGATCCTACATAGGATCCTTGTCTCATTCCTTGAAGGAGGCACATGTCAGAAACTATATGGGAACTCTCATGGGAACATGTGCAGGTTATTCCTTTAAAAATTCCTATAATAGGATTCTATGAAGGAAAACATATAGGAATTTTTAGTAGGGATATACATGAACCTGTATAGGAATAATTTTAATTTCTAAAAATTTATAGTACCCTGCAAAAGTTCCTACACAGGAAACTATAAATTTAATTGGGATACATGCAGAAGATCTTGTACAGTTTCCCATGCTAAGTAATTTATTCTGGAGCATAGAAACCTTTATAGGAGATAAAAGGTAAAGGATCCTACATGGGGACCGTCTTTATATATGATGATTATTTTAGAAAAAAAAACAATTCATAAATTTTTGGTACTTTCCACGACTTTAAAAAATGTACAAGTCCCGCCCATATTTTTTTGACACGCTCCTGCCGTGAAAAGTACCATTAGCAATATTTTACAGGGAACGCCTCCAATCTTAACATAAATAAATAAAATTAATAAGTATTATTGTTGAGGATATGTTGAGGCGCAGAATAAAAAGCACACATGTGATTAATCTAAATTAGTATTTTATTAAGCAATCTGAAATCCAATCTTAAACACAAGTTATAAGCAAACCGTTCGGTAGAGCCCTACGAATGAACTTCTGTCATATGTCTCAATTTGTTACCACCATTCGTTTTTGCACTGGCTTCAGCAACTTTATTATCAATCCACAGTGTCATTGGACTGAATGAAGATTTTAGAATCAACTTCAGTGAATTGTTCAATGCAACTAACTCTTGACAGGCTTCGTTCATCTCTACATATTCAGCCTGACAAGTGGATAAAGCTACATACGACTGTTTATGAGTTCTCCATGCTATAGAATCACCATATTGCTGAATCACAAAACCACAAGTTGTCAGTGATCCTTTGCAGTCTGCAAAACTTGCGTCTAAAAAAGCTTGCAAATCGTTTCGTTTTGATAAGAATTTCAGTCCTTCACTCTTTGTTCCTTTCAAATATCTGAAGACTCGTTTCACCATTTTTCAATCATCTTCAGTAGGATTTAATTCATGTCTGCTTAACACATTAACAGCATATGAGATGTCAGGTCGAGTTGCATTTGCAAGATACACTAAGCTTCCAATAGTTTCTCTATTGTTTTTGTTTTAATTAGTGTTTTCTCATCGTTAGGTTGTTCTCTTAATTTTCTGCTTCGATTTGCTACATGTACAGGCACCATACGCTCAATGTAGATTTCTTGATTCAGAATTGTAATATATTTTTCTCTTTCTCGTTGTATTGTGATACCTAAAAAGTTTCTTGGTTCGCCTAAGTCAGTCATTTCGAACTCTTTTTGAAGTTTAGCTTTTACATCTTTTAGTTTTGTCTGATCGTTACTTGCTATAAGCATATCATCCACATAAAGTAGCAGAATTAAGAATCTGTCTTTTTCTTTCCAAGTGAACAAACAAGGTTCACAATCGTTTGAGTTTAATCCAATTTTAGTAGCCACTTCAGTAAACCGTTCGTTCCATCTTTTAGGACTCATACGCAATCCATATAGTGCTCATTCTAATTTACATACTTTTGACTGTTTTATTTCATCATAATACTGCATTCCTTCCGGAATTTCCATAAAGATCTCCTCGTTAATCGTTCCATTAAGGCAAGTAGTTTTGACATTGAGTTGACAGACATTTAGATTATATCTGTTTATTATAGCTATAACTGATCGTACCAAAGACAAACGAGAAACCGGTGCATACGTTTCCTTTAAGTGGTATATATTATCGTCTTTATAGCCTCGAATTACTAGTCTAGCCTTAAATTTTACACTACCATCTATTTCCAGTTTTTGTTTAAAAACCCACCTTGAGTCTATGATGTTTGGTTTAGAACCATCTGAGCCAGTCGTTGGTCTGTCAATTATTTTCTGAACTTTCATTTTATCCAATGAATTTACCTCTTCGTTTATAACTTCTTACCATTTATCTCTCTTTTTTTTTGTATGGTTTCCTTATACGAAGCCAGATCTTTATTTATTTTTGTCAAAAGAGCATGATATTCATCGTCTTCAATTTTGTATGTGTCTTCGTTAATTTTTTCAGACAATACATCAATAAGCCTATTATCTGATATATGAGACATGTCAGAAGAACTTGTATCGTTAATGATTTTATTCGCATTGTTAGTTACTGTCGTTACATTTTATCTTGGTCTACTTCTCTTTCGTTTGACTTCTCCCTCCGTTTTTGAGATCTCTTGTTGAGTCTCATCAGATTCCTTTTGAAACTCAACAAACCACTTTTCTTTATCTATCTCATCGAAAATAGTTATCCAATATTTAATACTATCTTTACTGTATTTATCGCCATAGAATAACTTTTCGTTAAATCTGACATCCCGACTCTCGTAATATTTTTCTTCTTCAGGTTTCAAGAATATGTATCCAGATGGTTTGTAACCCACCAAAACTACTCTACGTCCCTCATACCTAAACTTAGGACCCGTTTTTCTTTGCATTTTAAAGTAAGCTAAGCTTCCAAATCTTTTTAATTGGTTTATATCAAAGCTGTGGCGTGGTTTGGTCTCTGCATTGGAGCAATCATGTCGTTAGATTGATGTGGAGTTCTGTTATAGGCATAAACTGCTGCTCCTAGAGCCAGATCCCACATGTTCTCAGGGACTTTCGAATCTTACATGTAGGTTCTCACCTTTTTCTGTATGGTCTGATTAAATCGTTCAGATACACCATTGTGTTCAGGATTATCTGGACAAGCGAATTGTTGTCCAGCTCCTAGACGATTTAGAACTTCTACAGTATACCCCGTGCAGAAATTGCCCAACTTGTTTCCAAGTTCTGATCTGGGCCCGATCGGATTTTCCACACGTAGCCGTAAGAGGGCAGATGGTGTGGCTCCGGACGGAACCACGTCGGACTAAGTAAAATTAGGTTTGACGCGTTTGACAGGTCAACTTTTGCGTTAGTTTGATATAATAAATTATTATTATAAATAATAATAATGATTATTATAAGGGGCTGTTAAAGTATTACGTAAGCACTTTTAAGATCATTTTCAACCCTCCCTCCTTTTTCTGTAATTTATTCCTTTATATATATAATAATCACTCTATTAATTTAAAATATGACATCAAATTTTTAACAAAACAAATAAAAATTATTTTTCAAAGCAGTCAGATGTGCAGTAAGCGGCAAGAATTAAATTTTTTTTGGGGGGAAGAGAAATCTTCCGTAAGATTTAAATTTACCCCCCTCCCTCCCTATGATAAAAACAATAAGAAATTTACTAGTCCACCCCCTTCCCCCCAAGGT
>UCOH01009599.1:0-12704 GCA_900474275.1 Synergus japonicus
GTGGAAATCTCTAAAAATTTCTAGCAACCTCTAGAAATGTTTCAACTCTTAAAATCTCTTAAAATCATTAAAGATTTCATCAAATTCCATGAAATCCTTAAAAATATTACGAAATCATTTAAATATCAAAAAAATCTCTCGAAATGACCTAAAATTATTAGAAATCTCATACAATTCCTTAACATTTTAGGATAATATTTCCAATTCCTTAAAATTTCATAAAACTGTTACAAAGTTTTTAAAATCCCTTAAAATTCGACGAAATATCCTAAAATCCCATAAAATTTTGCAAAACCCTTTTAATATCCTAAAAATCTCTTGAATTTCTTAAAAGTCACTTAAAAATCATTAAAAATGCACATACAAACCTTCAAAATCATTAATCTCCTGAAATCCATGTTAAAATTAGTGGAAGTCTCTAAAAATTTCTAGCAACCTCTAGAAATGTTTCAACTCTTGAAATCTCTTAAAATCATTAAAGATTTCATCAAATTCCATGAAATCCTTAAAGATATTACAAAATCTTTTATAAGTTAGATATATTTTTTGAAAACCCTTAAAATTTGACGAAAACCTTCGAAATCTTTGTAAATTCTACAAAATCTTTTTAAAATCCTAAAAAGCTTGTGAAATTCCTCAATAAAATTCCCTGTACAGTTTTAAATTCCTTATTTAAATCCCACAAAATACATATTTTAAAAGTCATAAAAGTACCTTCAAGTCCGATTGAAATCTGATCAAAGTTGTGAAAAATTCTAAAAATTCCCAGAAACTTCTTGAAATTCTTTAAAAGTCTACCATAACGTTTGAAATACCATTATCTCCCATGAAAGAAAGCTTCGATTTCCTTGAATCGTCGTTTTGAACGCAAATATAGTTGAAATTTCTGGACTCGAATCCTCGTATTTCATACTGCAAATCCTAAAACACACTTTACACTCATGTGAAACAGTTAAACGGAGATTTGGCTTTTTGGATTGAAATATTATTTAAGAATCTACCCCTGTACTTATTTCTTTATTGCAGGAAGAGGCAATTTAATTTGGATTGATGGGATCAACTTTAATCTTCAATCTCATAAGCTGTGTCGTTTTGATTGTGTCCGAGGTAGTTTCACAGCTTCTGGGAGATCGTGATTTTAACCTGAATAGATGAACCCTAGGTTACTCGTATGGCTTTGTTATCATTGAAAGATTAACGAGCTCCCTTGAAAATTCCTTCTTCCATGCATCAGCTCAGCGATGAATGAAACGATGAAAGTTCACCCTTCGTTACATAAACTTCACATTATATAGTGTCTAAAATAGAAGAGACTAATAAAAGATAGATTTTCCATGAAATGTAACATTAAAGACAACAAAATATCATTTTTCCTGTTTTCTCCGTGAATTCAAAAATATCGAAATTACATTTTTTGTAAGTAATATTTGTATTTCGCTATCGCCGGACGAAACCTATGAAGCACTGCACGTGATTTCATCGGTCACCATATTTTAATAACGTGCGACGATCCTCGCCAGATTCGAAACGCGAGCTGTACAAAGAGAGTAAAAGAGGATAGAAGAGTTGGAAACGGGAAGAGGAGCGGAAAATTTCCATATCATGCAAATCTGATGTGTGAACCAACGAAAACACCATGAGCGCTATTTTTGATGGAATAAAAATCGAGGGAATTTAACAGCACTCTTGCCAACTGGAACGAAACTCTCTGCTATGAAACAACAATTCGATTCGAGGAAAGAATGGATAAATAAACGGATGCAATCAATCTAAATTGAAAACATGGATTCTACTTTACGATTCGCGTCAGAAATCGTCACCAAGTATACAAATAACATCGAAACTTAATCCACAAATTAAAAAATCGTTATAAAAGTTAAATATGTAATAATATAATATTTAATGATATAATATTTGTGAAGGCTTAGATTAAATCATATATTGAATAAGACATTAAAACGTTTGAAATAGTTTGTACCATAATAGAGGATGATTATTAAATTCTGAGAGATGCTTTTGCCATCAATCATCCTTTACTCATGATGTCCTACTTATATTCTACTTAAGGCTTCCCTCATCTCCATTATATTATCTTATTTTCAATCAGCTTGCTCCTTCATCTATTATATCATAATCTGTTTTAAATTTATTTCTGACACATATATTACAATTTATACTATTATTTATTAAATGAATTTGCAAAATATGCCTTAATTCTATGATTAAAGTTTGACCTTAAGTTGGAGTGGGAAATATTATTTAAAAATTGATTCTTGATATGGTACAGTTCAAACTGAGTATCTATATATATGTATAGTAAGATTATTATAGTATATATAGTAAGATGCACGAACTCAAAACCCCTGACGGCTATAGTGAATAGAGTAGAAGGAGAGAGAATCTCGAGAGATATAATTAATATGGTTTGCAGTTTGTAGAGCAGGTTACGTTTCAATAGAAAGCCATATATGTAGAATAATATAACACTTGAATTTGCGGGCTCATAACTAATCTAAGTGACATTTGTGATGTGTGAATGAAGAGAAATTAGCATTATTTAATATTCGGTTATACCTCTTTCATTATTCTTTCAATCGGAATTATTTAATACTACAAGAACGAACGGGCGCTCCGCGCGCGCATTTGCGTTTTTTTCAATATTATATAATTTATTATATTTTATTTCTCTAATTTCTTAAAATCTATCTTAAACTTCGTGAAAATCTCTAAAAATTGTAAGAAACCTTGGAAAACCTGTGAAATCGCTTAAAATTCGTGAGAATCTCCTAAAATTTTCAGAAACTTCTTGAGATTCTTTAAAATTCATGAAAATCTCTAAAAATTCCTAGAAACCTTCTGAAATTCCATGACAAACTTTAAAATCTCTTAAAATTCTCAGAAAAATTCTTGAAATTTTACGGTAACATTTAAACTTTCTTTATACCCTTAAAAATATTACATAGAATTCGTCAAAACCTTTAAAAATTCTTTAACAACTTTTTAAACTCCTCATAATTTAAAAATATTTAGAATCCCTTAATATTCTCTAAAACTTCTTAAAATTGCATGAATTCCTTTAAAATTTCACGAAATATCATGAAATCTCTTAAAATTCTACGAAAATTTTCAAAATCATAAATCTTTTCAAATCCACGTTAAAATTCGTGAAAACCTCTAAAAATTCTAAGAAACCTTGGAAAACCTGTGAAATCGCTTAAAATTCATGAAAATCTCTACAAATTCCTAGAAACTTTTTGAAATTCCATGACAAACTTTAAAATCTCTTAAAATTCCCAGAAAAATTCTTGAAATTTTACGGTAACATTTAAACTTTCTTTATACCCTTAAAAATATTACATAGAATTCGTCAAAACCTTTAAAAATTCTTTAACAACTTTTTAAACTCCTCATAATTTAAAAATATTTAGAATCCCTTAATATTCTCTAAAAATTCTTAAAATTGCATGAATTCCTTTAAAATTTCACGAAATATCATGAAATCTCTTAAAATTCTACGAAAATTTTCAAAATCATAAATCTTTTCAAATCCACGTTAAAATTCGTGAAAATCTCCTAAAATTTTCAGAAACTTCTTGAGATTCTTTTAAATTCAATTATAATAATTCAAATCCCTTTTATATTGTTTAAAATCCATTAAAAGTATTAGAAATATCTTCAAATTCCATGAAATCCTTAAAAATTCCAGAAAAATTTTCAAACTTATAAATTTTCCTGAAATCTACTTTAAAATTCATGAAAATCTCTACAAATTCCTAGAAACCTTTTGAAATTCCATGACAAACTTTAAAATCTCTTAAAATTCCCAGAAAAATTCTTGAAATTTTACGGTAACATTTAAACTTTTTTTATACACTTAAAAATATTACATAGAATTCGTTAAAATTCATGAAAATCACTAAAAATTCCTAGAAACCTCTTAAAATTCCTTTATATTTAAAATCCCTTAAAATCGTTAGCAATCTTATCAAATTCCATGAAATCCTTTAAAATTTCAGAAAATCTTTTAAAAAACAGACAAATTTCTTTAAATACTTTAAAGTAAATTATTATAAATCTCATAAAACTCCCTCAAATCCATAAACATTCCTAATATCTTTTAAAAATCGAAGAATTTCTTGAAAACCCTTAAAATTTGACGAAAACCTTCGAAATCTTTGTAAATTCTACCAAATCTTTTAAGAATCATAAAAGGCTTTTGAAATTTCTTAATAAAATTCCCTATAAAGTTATAAATTCCTTATTTAAATCCCACAAAAAACATATTTTAAGAGTCATAAAAGTACCTTGAAGTCTGATTGAAATCTAATCAAAGTCATGAAAAATTCTAAAAATTCCCAGAACACGACGAATCAGGAGTGCGGAATAGGCGTTACGATATTTCGACTTCGACTCAATAGTCTTTTTAGAATAAATACAAAACTATGTGGGAAAACACTTAGAAAAGTATATATTTCCCTCGATATTTCCCATACAGTTGATATCCCAGATTACTTTATAAATTCTCTCTAAATCTGAATTAGTCATAAGTTACTAACGAAATACTGCCAAATCGTTTACTAATACACTTTAGTAAGCATTTTTACTATAAATTAGTTAAAAACTACTAATTCATAGTAAAAAAAGTACTAATTCAGTTAGTAACGGTAACTAAATCAATTAGTGAGCCTTACTAACTGAATGAGTACTATTTTATTGTGAATTAGTAGTTTTTAACTAATTGATAGTAAAAAAGCTTACTAAAGTGTATTAGTAAACGATTTGGCACTATTTCGTTAGTAACTTATAACTAATTCAGATTTAGAGAGTATTTTTGATCTTGAAGCTCCTTGCAACGTAGAATTTTTGATATTGCTCGCTATTAGTAAGGATTCACTCTGTACCAGTAGATTCACCTATATGTGGACATCAAACGGACTCGCGACTTGCGTGGAGCACAAGCCCTGGAGGGTTGCCAGGGAGGACGTGGTGGTGTGTTGTGCGAGAAATTTAATCGTAACAGACTTCGGATTACTACGTTCAAAGTGTAATGTGATTAAGATCTCAATTACTGGTCCAGCCGAAGTAATTGGGCGGACATCTACCGACGGGAGTAATTTCCATCAAGGAACTCAGTACATCACAGGTTGACCTCTCACTTTATGGCCAGCTTTGAATTTACCGAATACTTCAGATGATAAACGATGCACTAAATTTAACGACGTTGAAATTGCCAAATTCAAAACTCAAAGTTTGTGTTTGAAAATTGATCTGGATTAAATACACGGAGAAAACTGGATATTAAACCGTAATATCTAGCTATTTAACTATGGGACGACTATCTAGATATTTAGATATAATATCTAGATAGTCGTCCCATAGTTAAATAGCTAGATATTACGCTTTAATATCCAGTTCTCTCCGTGTATCAGTTTCAAAAATTTAACTGTATTATTTAATTAGTTTTTCTGCGGCTTAAGGAGGAAAAGATTCAGGATTTGCAGGATTGCAAACGTTGCGAACTTTACTTGGGAGTGTATATTGCAATTCAGAATGTTGCTAAACTGAGATGCAACATAGAAGTTTCTGGTGGAATATGACTGCTCAGCGAGTGCTGGTAATAACATTTAATAGTTGGACGCTCGGCATTGTTCTGTTTTCTTGTTGGAAACATTCTCTTTGTTTCACGGACGATTTAGGTACCTATCTTCAAGGCAGGGTTTAGAAAGTCGAAAACAGAATTCAGTGACAGAGGCAGAGGCGAGAAAGCAAAGTAAGGGAAACAGAATTTAATCTGAAATGCATACAAAATTGAGTAAAGTGAAATTACATCTTAAATTAGGAACCTTTATAAATAATATCTCACTCAAAAAAATATTTTGTGCAACAAAATATGTTTTGTTGGCTGAAATAAATTTTTTTTAGTTCAACAAAACGATTTTTTGGTTTAACAAAACGTTTCCTTGACCCAACAATAATTTGGTTGAGTCAACAAAAAAATTTTGTTGCACAAATATCAAACCTTTTCTTCAGTGCTTTATGATTTAAAATATATAAATTGGAACTATAAGAACTGCGTAATATGCCGAAAAGAAAAAGGGCAGAACGTATGGGTTCCGAGTTTGCAACACAAAGTTACTTGCGACCTGTAAAACTTTCAAGTTTGGAAAGTTACCAAGCTCGAATGCTAGTCTAGTACTTATAGAGGACCGCATCATACCATAAAACTTGGCAAGCTACATCTTTCAAGCCCTTCCAACTAGTGCTTTTGTCTTCGAACCAGCTGCCAAAATAGGGAAGCATAAAGTTAAGAGTTCAACTTGCTGTAAAAGAATAATGGAAAAAGATTGAGCGTGAAGTCGAGAACAAAGATTACTTTTCAATTGGAAGTACAGAAATAACAAGTTCTGAATACCATCATCCTCTCGAAAGGATTTTGAATGAAATTCAAAAGCAATTTACGGAAATGATGAATGAATAATTGAATATGAATAAGGTGAAAGTAAAGTCTGGGAATAATTGTCAAGAACTAAAATCGCTGCTATGAAGTTTCCCTGTGAATGTAAATGAGAAAAGGAATTGCAATAGAGTGATCTTAACTGGATGAAAATTGTTATTATTTCTAGCAAGAAACTTTGACGAAAATTTCACTTTAAAAGTCATTTTATCCGGCGTCTACTCGTGTTTCTTTTATCACGAAGCTTTTGGCCTTCTTATCCGTCCACCTTTAAGTCATGTGATAATTGCTCTTTGAGTTTCAAATTACAAGGAAGGCTTCTTCGAGACATAGAACAAAATTCTTTCTAGAAGAATAATCGTATTTTGATAACATGATCGAATAAACACTGAACACTTTTTACTTTTTGCGATGGTAAAACTTGTTATCTTTTGTGTATTTTTCCTATTTCCTTATCATCCACTAGTGACTTTATCATTTGCAAAAACTTTGTGCATCTAAGTTTCATGGAGGTAAGAATTAGAGAGGATCTATTAGGTAGAATTTTTTGACACGAATCTTGATAACTGATGATAGGTAAGCCAATAAACAACATACTGCGTAGAATAACACCTGGAGTTATGACTTGTATGTAGATTTTTCCTGGAAAACTCAATCTGGTAATCTCTATTTTTTAAAGTTCTTTCCTGTTTCAGATATAAAAATGGTATATAATCTTGTCAAAATGAGAAAGGAAAACAGTTTTGCATTAAAATGAACTGTGCTAAAATCTTTTTGCTATTTGCAGCCTTGTACATGGGATTTGCCCTAGTAGCTAGTGACGATACTTCAGACACTTCAACTACTGCCGCTACTCCAGCATCTCCAGCTACTTCAGCTACTCCAGCTACTTCAGCTACTCCAGCTACTCCAGCTACTTCAGCTACTCCAGCTACTTCAGCTACTTCAGCTACTCCAGCTACATCAGCTACTCCAGCAACTGGAACTACTTCAGCTACTTCAGCTACTTCAGCTACTTCTGCTACTCCAGCTACTGGAACTACCTCAGCTACTCCAGCTACTTCATCCTGCACTTCAGCTACTTCAGCTACTTCAGCTACGCCAGCTACTCCAGCTACTACTCCATGGTGTCTTACCATTGGTTTCCTATGCACGAGGAATGGAGAATGTTGCACAAGAAAATGTCGTAGTAAGTTTCATTTATATACGTTTTAACAATTCTGGCATTTGTATCCTCATTATTCTTCAACCCTTTTTAAATTAAATTGAAAATTAATCAATTAATGAATTATTTAATTTTAATTTGCTTTTTAAATTAAATTTCAGTTGAGGTAAAATTATAAACTAAGAAAGATTAGATGTCTCGCTTAATACAAGATACTTTTTATGATATAATAAAATTTATTATTCTTATGATTAACATAGTCTCATAAAAAAAATGTGTGGTGGCAAAAAAGCGACTTGTATAGCATTGTAGTATTGATTTAGCTATACTCAGTTTCAAAAGTAGTTTAAAAATTTATTTATTTAGTAATATATCTTCTTTATATATATATTAATCATCATTTGATACAATTTTCTGTTGCAGATTTAGGTTTTATCAGCGTATGCACACTATTCTAAAAGAAGCAATACGATGCAGAGATTAGAAACATTCATTCTCTGAATGTCTGGAAGATCAACGCACTTAACAAATAACATGTCTTTTTCTGTAAGACTTTCCAATTTTATTATACAATATGCTATATTTTTTAATTAGACTAGAACATGTATATAACTAATATTTAGAATGAACTACAAATGTAAATCTGAACTAAATAAAAAGTTTAATATTTACATGTATTTAGTTAAATATTCTGTTTTGGCATTTCAAATTAATATAGTGGGTTTTGTAATGTTTATGTAGACATTAAAGCAGAATTCGTTGCTGACAGAATTTACATAGATTTGAAGTAATGTCTCTGGAAATTGCTTCAGAGCAGTAGACTTTTTTATGACTATGAATTTAAGACTCATTTAACGGCGCGAGGTAATGCTGAATCATAAATTCTCTGGAGAGTTGCAAACATAGTTTTATTGGATCAATATGTCTACAAGCAGCATTCATAAGACAGGAGAATAAATGATTCATGATAAATCGTTCGTCTTCGATTTAATAATATACATTTCCATTCTCTTTGGTGTCTCTTTGGTTTCCTAGGGAATGAATCAATAGAACAAGCTGTACATATCCATTAACTGTCTCGATTAAAATGGACAAAAAGAAAACCTCAACGAAAATGTAGAGAGAAGGGAATCGAAGGATGAAAACGAAGAAAATTGTCGACATAAATTATTCATGATCTTACCACTGAGAGTGCTAATCCAAATTCGCCGCCAACGAGCAACATTTGTTAGCCCCAGCTTAGCTTATATTGGCTTATATTCACGACTAAGATTTCTATGCTTATTTCTCTTGGGATTAGACGGCTAAAGTCAAATTGAAATACTTTTTTTAATTAAAAAAATGCTTTAATTTCACATCTGATAAGAGAATTCTCTGCATTTAATTAATCTTTTTCTTATAACTATGGTAATATCATTAAGAATTCTTGAAATAATTGTCTGATTGAGTAATTATGAAAAATGTGAAATTCCTCCGTATTTCATTTGCAAATCTAGAGTTTTATCACGTAATTCCTTCTCCAAGAACAGTTTCATTTTTCATTAAAAAACTTGATTTATAAAAATCACATTTAAAAACTGTTTTATTGGCTCAGTGGTTCATGCTAAAAAATTATACACTTTTTATAACGGCCTGCTTAAATAATAAATTCGCCTTTACCTCAATTTTGTTTTTTTATAAAATCTGGGTAAATTGGACCACATTTTCAAATTTTCTTATGCAGTTTCAGTCCTTGGACTTTAATGAGGGTAAGTTAGCTCGTTCCTATTAAGCAGAACACGTGTGACTAGGCGGAGAGTTTATTCAAGTACACTTGTGGGCTAGAAAACCACACCGTCTCTTGTGCGAATTTACAATATAATTTATATTCGAGGAAATATATGAAAAGTGAAAAGTATGGTACCAGTGACGTAACCATTATAATTTATAACCAGTATAATGCACTTCCGCATAAGGAAGAATATTATCAAACGATTCGCTGAGAAAGTTTTTAAAATTATAAATTTAAATTCGACATTTTTTTATTTTTAATCAGCATGTCGTCAATTTGTACTTTATAAATTTTGAAAAACTTTTGCACGTCCTTCCTATAATAAGTATCTTTTGTGAAAATAACTAAAAAAGTAAGTTGAGCCCCCCCAATTTTCTTTGGCAATGTGTCTGAATGAAACAAAACCTTTCTAAGCTTTTGAAAGCTTCTTATAGACGATCCGACAACGTAGATAAATGTTTTGAAAGCTTTTCTAATGAAATGACAAATCTTCCAGCTTCAGAATTTAAGGCTACCTCTTTTTTCGATTGAGATCTTTCATAAAAAGCTTGTGCAATACAAAGCTGCGTCCTTTTGCGCTTTCAAGCTATTAATTAAAGACTAAGTGAAGAAAATTATGAATAGACATCGATAGTTTTGATGCTCAAAAAGGAAAGATCGTGCTTTGGTTCCAATAAAAAAAAATGGAATGTCAGTATACGGTCTCCTTAAATGAAAATTATGATAGTAATATTATTTTTTATGGGGGTCCTTTTATATTGGATGCGATAATTCTTAAAGCTTCTCATCGATGCTGATGTGGTGGTGCGATTCCATTAGGATTTCTTAAAATAGCTTTCCATTAGTGTCTAGAGAGGAGCTTGAACATGAGGATAATGGTGGGTGTTCACTATTCTTACCTGGGCGTCTCTCTGTTCCTCGCAATAATCCATACAACCTGGCTATCTCAATCCTTTTTATAAAAATAACATCGCTCTCATCAATCACACCACTTGAAAGCCTGGATTTGTATTCTCATTTTCCTTGAATTCTTCACATCGCGCTACCAAAGTATCAGATTGCAGTCTGCCTCGCAATATAACGAATTATTTTCCATGTATTCTGTTTCCATTTTTTCACTAGAAATTGAAAAGCTTTACACGGAGAAAACTGAATATTAAACCGTAATATCTAGCTATTTAACTATGGGACGACTATCTAGATATTTAGATATAATATCCCGATATTAAAACTTAATATTCAGATATTAAAATTTAATATCCAGAGATTAAACACAGAAAAAACAATGACTGAAAGTGTTTCAGTCCTTGTTTTTTCTGTGAAATATTGGATGTTAGAATATTTGGATTATATATTTTAATATCTGGATATTAAGTTTTAATATCTAGATATTATATCTAACTATCTAGATAGTCGTCCCATAGTTAAATAGCTAGATATTACAGTTTAATATTCTTTCATTGCAAAAGATTGAACCAACTAAAAAGATATGAGCTTAATAATAATTTCAATTTCCAAAAGAGGTTCTAAACAAAAATTTAATCAGTTTGTTGAATTATTATAACATTTTTGTTTTGTTTCAATGTCCAGAATAGAATAGATTTTATTTTCTGCAATAAACCCTTAATTGAAATGTATTTGCGAATTAAGGTATAGTTTCTCTATTGACTAGAACAATGAACTAAGGTAGGTGGGTTAATCAAGGTTTAAGGGGACACAAAGGAAGTCTATATATATATATATATATATATATTCACAGTTGCACGAGACCGAATGAACACTTTCATCGTAAGCGTAGGAGAATCTAGCTACACCAAAGCATTAGTAAGTTCGATTACGTGGTTTCAGACAATTATTTAGACTGCAGCCTAGAATTTCAGTTGGTACGTTGAGCGTGGATGTAAACATAGTAATCACCATCCTCCATTTAATGCAGGTCGATTGTTCATCTCTGATTACCGAAATTCGAACGGATAATGATATATGTTGATGTATTTTTCTTCCCACCTCATTACATATTCACAAAATGTATCAATAACTGTATAATTAATAACTAAATATTAATTTTAAACAATTGGTTTCAATTGTTATTATCTAATATTATTTAGTATCAATATAATAGTCAGAATTGCGGTGTTTAGTGTTTAATGAATCCATTCAAAATTGTCAAGCATCTGTGTAATTCACCTAACTTCTTCTAAATGACGCAATTGTTTCTATTACTAATAACAGCATGTCAATTTGAAACATGAAATTCAAATGTGCACAATTAGTTTAGATAATTATTTAGATCCCTGTACCTATCTTTAATTATCTTTTATTATCTATAGAATTTCATTTCTCTTGTTTCCACTTCGCTTAAACTATACATAACGTATAAACATGTACACATATGCACAAATGCACATATGCATGTATATGCAATATACATATCTACGTATAGAATGATATATAACGAGAACTATTCGAGTTTTGCTCGTTTGTAAAGTTAACGCTCGCAGAGGAAAAGGGACGATGGTCGTTGATTCTAGAGCAGAGGGAAATATTTCAAGCGTATTCCCTGAGTTGTATAGGTGCTTTTGCCTAGTTGGCTTTGTGGATATTGTCGATGTGACAAAATATTTTAGCGTAGTAGCTGACCTGCAACTCGAAAAATGTATAAACTGAAATAAAAACGAATATGGATATAAAAATGTCGGGTCTTCTGAAAATATTGAGAAAAGTACATATTGTTCTTATAACAAATTTAACTAGTTATTTATTACACAAGAACGAAAGCGCGCTCCTTCTTTTTAAATATTATATAATTTATTATCTTTTATACAATTTCTAATCTCTTAAAATCTTTAAAAATTCCTAGAAACCTTTGACAACTTGTGAAATCGCATAAAATTCGTGAAAATCTGTAAACATTTCTAGCAAACTGTGGAAATGTTTCAACTCTCTACACGGAGAAAACTGGATATTAAACCGTAATATCTAGCTATTTAACTATGGGACGACTATCTAGATATTTAGATATAATATCTTGATATTAAAACTTAATATCCAGAGATTAAAATATTGGATGTTAGAATATTTGGATTATATATTTTAATATGTAGATATTATATCTAAATATCTAGATAGTCGTCCCATAGTTAAATAACTAGATATTACGGTTTAATATCCAGTTTTCTCCGTGTAAATCTCTTAAAATCATTAAAGATTTCATCAAATTCCATGAAATCCTTAAAAATATTACGAAATCATTTAAATATCAGAAAAATCTCTCGAAATGACCTAAAATTATTAGAAATCTCATACAATTCCTT
>UCOH01009629.1:0-23249 GCA_900474275.1 Synergus japonicus
TATATATATATATATATAGGTATGAACATCTTTTTCTGAGAGATTCTTCCATACGTGGGTCCCACATCTTTTCTTCGAATGTATAAACGCCCACAATCTATATGAGCTATCATAAAAGTTTCCTTGCATTTCATGAAAGAGAGCTGTCTACGGAAACAGTATGCATGCCTTCAGACTGTTCGTATTTTCTGATAGAGCATCGCTATCGGGACAATTGAAGTGATTGGATTCGAAATTTTCGTCTTATTAAAGAAAAGGAACTTTTTTTTAGCCCACACGTGAAATAATCCTAGTTAGATCTATCAAAGTTGTTGTTCCTATGATGAATAGATAAATGTGAAACATGCAAAAATTTTGTAAAACCAACTTTCACTTTCAGAAAAAATTGGATTATTAATTAATCTTTCGAATCCTGATACCTGATTTTCTGAGTGAATAGACTTTGGCGCAAAGCCAATTGAAAATGAAAGGAGTCAAATTGTATAATATGAAGATCTCTTCTTTCAGTTCTTTTACGATAATAATGACAAAAGGAAAAAGCAAAACCAGAAGATGAAAGCTGATTCTTGAATAAGCAATTTTATTGCCCTTATATCTTTGATACAATCGAGGATAAAATATCCACGTCGGAATATAATTTTGTGGAAATATTCTAGAATAAGCTGCTTTTAAAGTGCTGGACGCACGAAATCCATTTGCTATGAATGACACAATCTTTGATCCATTTTTCTCTCAACTCTTTATTCTGAAAATTCACATTTAGATTAGCTTTTTGTCAAGAAGTTCTATTATTCGATTTAGAATCATGAATTTCACGTTTTACATGTAGCATGAAATTATTATTCAATTTCATGGATGAAAATTTTTAAATTGAGAAATTGGAAGCGTTAAAATAAAATGAAAGGTGTGGATTTGATACATCATGAAAATAAATTGCTCGAACACATGGCAAAATTCATTTCGACGAATGTTGGTAGGTGTATATTTTTCACATGTGTGTTTTGTAAGCACGGTGATATTGCTCTGTAAAGAGCGCTGAAAGAAAATTCTAACTGAAGAATTATTGATTTCTGGCCTGTCAGTATATCGTTAGTATCCTTCACCTCCAACTGTGCCCGTCTTTCCAACTAGTTCGTCGAAATGTAGAGTGACTAAAGACCCTTTCACATTTTAAAATATTCTTTTCATTTATTTTTTCATGTGTCTCACTCTACTAACAAGGAAGGCCACCCAAGTGACAGCCTCCGATTTGAATCGTTCTGAAGTATGTTTTTTAGAGCATTAATAAATAAGGTACACGTATTTTTTTTATACGTGCCCAAATTCATAATTAGGGGGGGGATCACCCTTTAAAGTTTTCGAATAATTACCTGTGAAATATATTTTTCAGTGAAATGTAATTTTTGTTTAAGCTTCATAAATATTTTACCACCTCATTATTACAGTAGCAATAATGCACAATAAAAAAAGTATTAAAATTAAAAAAAGTTTTATTGATTTTCCGATGACTAGGGTCGGTATTTTTTAAAGTAAAATCTTCACCACACCAATGTTTTCTACTTTACCGTTCGTATCTTGAAATTTTACCGACGCTCGATCAAACTACTTATGATGGAAAAGATAGGGATGAACATAAAATTGAATTTTACTGAAATAATTATATTTATTAATATTTGAATTAGAATATGATTTATTTTTATTCTTCAATCTCAGAGACTTAAATTTACGTCAAATTTAATGCTAAAAAAAACACCTTTAAAAGTTTCTAAAATAAAAAGGTTTACTTTGGCTGGTTTGATTAATTATTGAATAATTCAAAATAGACTGACGATATATAACTTTTGACTGAAGATCGATTTTTGCTGTTTTTATCTCTATACTCACTAATCCGGATTTTGATAATAGTGTAACAATATGAAAGTTTCCGCAAACTTTTTAGGTGGTAGTTTGCTCAGTTTCTTGAAGTTAGCTCTTGAAACAAAGTTTGCCGCGAAATAATCATTACTTCCGGAGAACAGCAGATCTCATCTCCTAGGAACGTCCAAATTAAATTAACGGCTTTCTACACGCGTTGCATACAGTTAAGATGTCAAGTTTGAATTTTCTTTACGAATCCCAACGACTGATGCGACTTTAACAAAACGTGCTCAAAATTTAACCCCTGAGATAGTTTATAATAAAATAAATTTACATTTTAATTAAATTCATTGATATTAGGAAATCACAAAGCTGTCTCATTTGATACGTAAAGTTGACCTACGACCCTGTCCTAATCACTCATCACCCTTTCCTGAATAAAATTAATCTATAATTAAAATTATCCATGCGGCTATATGATAAAATGGAATTAAAGTAAACTTTATTGTATTTCCATAAATATTAGATCAAAAAGCGATGAGAAAAGGGGTTTGAAAAATGTTTGATAATACATCAGTATAAGATACATAATTTGACTTTTCATTAAAATACTTCACGTGCATATAAATTGTTTTAAAAAATTTTCTCACGAATGGTTAAAAAGAACATTCCGCGAGATCAGGACGCCTGATAGCCTATTATATATTTTCTGAGATCTTGCTGTAATAATGTTGGTATGCTGCCCTACAACGTTAATGAAGTTACTTGGGCCCCGGGAGCAAAAGAGTGGGCCCTCTGAAGACGCATTCGGCTCCCAACAAACAATTCGATAATTGGTAATGAAAAAGGTATATAAGGTAAGCAACTATCTCGAACCTGCTTCAATTACCTCCTTCGTGTATACCACTTTTTCTCATTATGGAACGCTATCGTCCTATCGATTCTAAATGATTAATCAGCCTATATTTTCTAATGCTTTGCAGTCTGGTACGATTGTTTATGTTTCTCATCAGTATATTCAGTGATTGCATGTCTGCTAGACACTCATTACAATTGCATAGTATAATATGATAGAGATGTCTGTTTAGTGGAACAAACTCGTTAAAGTTACCAAGAATTGATGGGCTTAATTACTGTTCTTCCAGTCCTTAATGAAATAGAATACCAGATTTTCCATTATTTAGAGAAAAACTTTTTTTTCAAAGACACTACTTAATTTTCAAGACTACTAGAAAACAGCGCCCATCATCTGCAGTATCTCGCAGACATTTTTTGTGATGAAAAACTGTTGATTCAATTTTGGACCTTTCTCCCTATAAGCAATCCTCGTTTGAAAGATCGATGACGGTTTTACTGCACACGCCGGAATTCCTGAACATAACATTCGTCCTTGCCTTTTCCTTATCTGCTTTTTCATAAAGTCTGATGAAGAAGTCAGCAAGGCACGATAAAGTTTATTATATACGCAAAAAAGTAATTGACTTCATCAATTCCAGATCAATCAATCGAATTATGATTGATTGAGTTAGATAATTTTCTCATTCGACAATATATTAATCGATTTTAATTAATATTTCAATATTCAGTGTTGGAAAATTCTTGAGTTTTTTGCTATATAATGAAGTAAAATGTTTTTGAACAAACTATAGTTGGCACATTTTTTTATCTTAATTGTCGACGAACGTAAAAAAAGTGAGTATTTTACACATCAGGGGACTTTACTATATAATACAAGTTACTCAAGTGTAAGAACTGCATTTCGAAATTTCTTCTGTAAGTATTCGAACTAGATGATAGAGCTGATGCAAAATGACGATCACATTTAGTACGATACATAAAACTCAAAGAATATTTCATCACATAATCGATACTGACATTATTTCCTTTACCATCTTCCTTTTTAAGATAAAATTTGCATCAGAGGTATACACTTGTTAACACAGGAAAGCTGCTTGCTTTAAAAAATTAATGCCATCATAAATCTAAGACATAAATATGAATAATAAAAATGAAGTTTCCCCATTTCGTGGATAGAATAGAATCATATGCTGTGATTCAATTCGTATTATGCTTGATAAAAGGTAGCCACAAAATAGTTTATAAATAATATTCTTATAAATTTAAGTCACTTTAGTGTCAAACCTTGAAAGAAAGTTTCATGGAAACTCCTTTATGGTGCTAAACGAGTCGCTTCATAGAGCTCCTATAAGGGCATTTTATTTGATTGCAGTTTTACTACAGTTTGAAATAGTTTACTAATTTGAGATGCAGCGCTGAAGAGGAGATTTAACTTTGGTAATTAAGATCATTATTTAAATACCAAATATTCAGTGCACTTAACTGATGGAATTCAGGCACTTACAAAAGTAATCAAGATAGTCGCTCGATAAACTTTACGAATTTTCAAGCCAAAATATTTAGAAGGGTGAAAAATATAATCTTTTAATTATAAATTATAGTTTACAACTTATATTTTCAACGTTCTATTCTTCAATTTAAAATAAAATGTCTGATGATCTAAATAATTTTTTTTTCTGGCCGTATAAATCTAAGATAAAAGTAAACTTGTGCGAGAGTTGATTTAATAAAATTGAACTGGTCCGACTGTTGAGTTCGAAATTACAGATATTCTCTAGTCGATAAATTCGAAAAAGTTTTATGCGATGACCACTTCCTCACAGTTTCAATCACAGCAAGTACATGAACCAGGAGAGAAAACATAGCAGTTCCACAAACTATATTTATAACGAAATTGTTAAATTTGTTGACTATTTCATTCAGTTAATCAAACGCAAAGCTTGAGTAATGCAATTCCTTATTTTATTTTGGTGCTACCTTAGGACGTAGATATATTCCTTCTTTTCTTTAAAATCAGGAAATATTATATAACTGTATCAATAAACTGAATTTCGAAACCGGAAGATGTCACTTCTGATCGATGAAAAAGGTTTTGAGAATAAAAGGAGTCTAGTGACAAAACAAACCACGTTTTCCTTGAATTCAATAGGTGAAATATTAAAAATTTAGGTCACTTAAAGTAGAACCATACAAAATAATAGAAATTCAATATTATTTTAAATTTCCTATTTTATATTCTTATTCACTAGAAAAAAAATTTACTTTACTTCTTTCGGTCGAACTTTTTTTTTCGGCTCAAATGATTCAGTTAACTTAGCAATTTCACTCCTCCCAATAGAAATCTCTCCTCTAATCTCTACGAATCTTTATTTTAAATATAAGGTAAACCGACAAGTAATCCCTGAGCAAAAATTATGGGTAAATCTTTTTCAAAAGAGAAAAAGGAACCCTTGAAGATAAGTATTCAGGATATCTTTACCCGAACAAGAAGAAGAGAGATCCAACTAACGAGCAAACGTAAAACCAACCTTATAATGGAGGAAGAAGAGATTTCCACTACATTTACAAAAAAACGAATTTCAGAAATACTTTTGTTATACTTATGTATGTCCCATTTAATCTTCCTAATTGAGGTGTTTCAAGATTTGTCGATTCCTCCTGAGAATCGTAAATTATCCTGCTTATTGACGGGATACAAGTAGAACAAGATCATGCAATTAAGATTCAACCCTTGATGTATCTATACATATATATATATATGTAGGTTACAAGGTGTACAGAGTACATGCCTCTAATTTCGTGAAACAGTCGTAGAACGTTTGTGATTCGTACCAAGTGCTGTCAACGACCCCTCGTAAATCTACGCTTCCTTTATTGCCTACTTTAATATCGAGAAGTGTCAATTGTTTCTATTTCTTTTTATTTAATGACAATCTCTTCCAACTTTCTGCATTTTTTGGAAATTTATTGAAATCTTCAAAAATCACTTGAAGTTAGTTCAATTTCGTTTCTATAAAATTTTTCTATCGAAAGACAAACTCAAGGTGAAATGTTTCCAACAAATAATCTTTTTATTTTACCCTCGAAATTGAATAAAAAAGGGTCAGCTTCTGAAAGTCATATAACTTTGGATCTCTTAGATCCAGAACTATATTCTTAGATTCTTTTTTTGAAATAAATTTTGAGGAATTTAACTTATCTCGAAAAAATGTTTTCCTAGAGTCGCTGGAAATAATATATATTCCACTATTTCTTCTCTAAGATTCAATTTTCAAAAGGTTGAAACGTTCAATTTTTAAAAGACAGATTTGTGAAGGTTTCATTATAGAAATAGAACATTTTCTCAGTACATAGTAGAAAATATGTCGTTTATGTAACAACAATCAGCCATGCGAATGCTTTGTGAGACACTTTTACGGGATTTTTGACGGTTTGACGTCTAAAATAATTGTGACGGGTGCGATATTACTAAGAACGTTTATACATCTACTCCGGCTATCGTCTGTCTTCGAAAACGATTTCAGTTTACGAGCGAAAACAATCCTTCTCGAAGAAACGTGCATGCATCTAAGTTCCGGATCGTCTTTGCTTGTTTCGCAGTTTTATGACTGAGTCATATTCCACAGACTGTCGTCAGTCCAAATACTTCAAATGTTTTCTGATACTAATACGTAAGAGAACTATAAAAATATACGCAGCTATTGACGAGCAACTGTGCCAATTTGAAAAATGAGTCTGTGCGAAAATTCCAATCAAAGGGAACCTTATTTTCCGTCAGTAATAATTAAATCAGACGACGTCTCCATAAGTTTGTCGACATATATAATAATAAATCCAACATCTAAGTAAGCGATAAGAAAACGGTGCAAAGTAGGTCACATCTCAACACGTAGGAGAACTTTACGAGTTTCCACGTAAAAAGGTGTATTTTTTCAAACTTTTCAAAAAATCGAATCGTATTTCTGCATTTTTGCGAAGAAACGATATCTACCAGGTATTCGCAAATCTATTTTGTCTTCCTAATCATCATTCCAAAAATTTTAATTAAAATCTAATAATTCAAATGACTTGAAAAGAATTCCCAAGCTTTGATTCATGATGCTTTTTGTTCAGAGCTCTTAGATATCGTGGATGAAATTTATCTCCTCTTCTTTTCCATTTTTATGACAAAAAAAAAACCATTGTTTAATATAATTGTTGCAAGGAGTAAATTTCATCAACGATCTAAGAGTTCTTTTTTTAATGCAAATTTTCTTCTGCAAATTATAATCAGAGTCCACTTTCAACTGTTTTTACTTTACCTGAAGTGTGCAGAGGTGGATGATGAAATTTAATGCTCGCAGGAAGCATGAAACTAGCAGGTGCCGAAAGCTGAAGTCCAGGACCTAGAATATGAATCAAGGTACCAACCACGGTGATAATCCAGCCCCATCCACCCTCTGGATAGTAATGTCGCCACAGGAGTCTTCCTGCTCGTACTTGAGGACTTGCAACAGCATGTTGGGAGGTGTTTTTGTTATTTACGTCCTTGCTTGAATCCTGTTTCTTCTTCGGTGGAAGCACCTGGTCCTTGATACCACAACTTTTGCTAGATGTGTTTAGTAATGGCCAAGATTGGGTCCTAAATATTGACATTACACGATCAACGCCACTTTCTAGTTTAACTATGTCCCGAAATCGATTCGCATTGCTATTCCGATTCTGAATCGCAAGAAGTCGATCATTCTTCGTTTCATCGAAACTATTTGGATGTCCAATGCACCGTCTTTCACTATTGGTTGCAATTTTAAATTCTTCGAAATCGATTGCTAATCACACTCCACTATTCACTCGGATTTATTTTCGTCTTCTTAAAATTTAATCTTTAATTGTTTATCGTTCAAAGAGTATTCAAGCTTTGAGCTGCAGGGCCCTTTTAACAATTCTCTAGTCAACTCTGAAAATCGATTTAGTATTATAAAAAATGTTTGGATTCGTTTGAAGTTTGGTGAAATGATACGAAATGTGTATTTTTTCAAGATCTACAACTTCTATTGGAAACGTCATCCTTGAATTACCATAAGATTAATGAAAAATAATGAAAAATGAAGCTTGACAAAGGAATAAAATTTCAAATGGAATTTTAATAAAAATACTTTTCATTCCGACTCTTCATTAAAGGCGAGCCATTTCTTAGAAAATCTATATCAGGTGTCCTCAGATCTAGGCAAAATACAATAAAATCTTTCTTTGATGGATATATTAAACTGAGAATTTATTAAAATCGGAATTTCAAATATTCAGTATAGAAATAGAACAAAATCTCATCACTCTGCTTAAACTTTGAGAAGGATTGTCAGGCTCTCTTTTATTGATCATTAAAACTCCTCAAAGTAAGAATGGGAGCCTGTCAGCAGAAAATAAAGGATTTAATTTTCAAAATGAAGTGTTTACATAGACTTAATATTTCCACAGAAGCTGGGTCAATGGACAGGTTTGCAATAATCACGAGTGGGCGTTTATCACGGGAATTAATTTCCTGGGGGCCAGGTCGAGAGGAAAGACTGGATTAAATATATTAAAATTGACGCTTTAAAGGTTCCGCAAATTCCGTGTTAACGCCCCACTCAATATTCTAATGAGAAATTCACTATGATAATTAAGAGCAAGACTCCCTAATTTTCAGATCATAATTCTGAAAATATTTAATTAACTTGCAATTCACTAACTCGATCAATTTTAAATTTAAATATCGGAGAGTTTGGATGATGGATAGGTTGAGGGATAGATTCTAATTCTGAATTTAAATTTTAAAATAGTAGAAGGGAAATAACTGGCTTTAATATAAAGTTGCAATTTTTCTGCTAAAATAAAAGGTGCAATTTATCGGTCATTCTACTTTTAACTTATATAACACTGTAGGAGAGGAGAGGGGAGGTGAGACTCAAAGTAACGGTAAATTTTCAGTCTGAAATATGTTACGAATGTGTTCTGATTGTGAAAACCCAAAATATTATTAATTAAACAAAAATTAATAAATATGATAAATTTTCTAATGTTTCATATGGATTTTTTGCTAGAAAAGCGAATCTGAAACTTGAAAATATTTTGTCACAATCCCTACCCCTTTTCAAAAAGGAAAGTGAATAACGAATCTAAAATAAAAAATTGTGCTACATCCGTTCTCGATCAGAGATTAGGATTAAAGATTAATAGATGTAATAATACGAAGAAATAATAGAACAATAATGAAGACTGATTTTTATCCGGGGTCAAATTTTTCGTTCTAACGAATTCGAAGGATTTCTCGTAAGAGGGAAAAAAGTTTCTGTGGAGTTGAGGCGTGAATCGGTAAGGAAACTTATGTTTCGGGAAAAAATATATAAGACAAAGTTTTCTGTCATTCTGAGGTGTCACGTTGCTTTAGAAATTGTTATTAACTTTCAGAAAGTGAGGGTAAAAATCTCTCATCTTTTCCGTATTTCTTTTCACCTACATCTAATAATCTAATAAGAGAAATTGCTTCAAAGTATACAAAAATTCATGTTTCCGCAACACGAACTTTTTATTAACTATTTTTTCCACCACATTTTTGAGTCATTCAAATCTGCTCTAAATTTATCTAAATTCAGAAAAAAAACTAACACAGGATACAATAGTAAAGAGAATCGTATTCGTGTTTTTCCAATAATAATATTCAGTCATTTCACTGGAAAAGGATTAAAAAGATCAATCTCCAATGAGAAGGTCGATTACGCATCAAAAACGACTTTTCTGATTGATGGACTTTTATATATAAAACCGTATTTGAGTAATACAAAATAATTCAGGTATCATGATAGTTTCTAGAAACTTTATTTTTAAACGACTTTTTGGATATATATTTCAAATTTTATGATATTATGTCATTCCAGTGTTTAAAAGTTTTAGTGAAACTGGACAATATCACAAAGTATTTAAAAAATAAGGAAACTGCCACGTTTTAAAAAGTAACGCAAAAATTGATAAATTTCAGAAAAATTATATGTTTTAAGATGTATAAAATAAAAGAAAGTCATCAAGATGTTCCTGTTGTTTAACGAAAATTTAAAAAATAATTCACCACTCGTTTCTTCTAAATTCGAGAAAATTGATCAGCAAAGGACGCGAAGTTCGCGATTTTCTTGTGCAGAGTAACGCGCGTTGTGAACGACTGATGCTCGTGCAGCGATCTGCGCAGCACCTACCATGATCTGCTCCCAACTTGTGTCTCCTATATTCTATATATTTGCCATATAGCTACCATACTTTTCCACTTGTGCATACAATTCTCGAGAATCTCAAACCGAAAGAGAGAAAATTAAAGAAAAGAAAAAAAAGTATTTGAAAGAATCAAAGAGAATTTGTGTAAGGATGAAGGGAGAAATCCAGTTTCAGTGAAGTGCATTTACGCACGCGCCCATTCGGACACGTGCTCAGAGCACGAGGTAGTCCAAACAAGTATCTGAAAGCAAGTGGAAGTGGAATCAGACTCGTTTCAAGTGAGATAAGATGAGGGAATTAATTTAAGTAATTAAAAAGACGAGCTCTTTAGATCGTCTTGATGTGATGGGATGTTACTTGTCTTTCTCTACTAAGGCGTTTAAGTCTCTTAAATCTGTGTTCGTTTTCGAACACAGATTCAATTTTACTCTGTTCTATTATTGAATTTTTCGGGATTCTTGTTATTATCTACGATTATTTTTTGGTCAGAACGCATCACATGTCCAGAAATTTTCTCGATTTTCACTGGAGATATGCACTTATAAAAGAGCTGATAAACGTGATCACTTTGGAAATTCTGCGGTCTTTTATACTTGTAAATTCTGAACGAAGAAGTTTACGTACTTGCATACTAAGTGAGAGAGAAGTAGAGCACCAAGTTTGTCAGGATCAGGGAATAATGAGATGCCCTGCTGGAATTTCAAGATCATATGATAGACAAATGTTTCCAGGATTTCTACTTTATAACTTTCACGATACCAAGATAATACGTAATGTTGGAGGAAGGACTCGTAGAGGAAAACTCATCTCCTAGCTTACCAGCGAATCCAGGAATTCTCGTAATGGAAGATCGTTTACTTTTATAGTTGATAATCTCAGTAATAAGAACCACTTGCTAGTAAAGCAAGGTCAGTTCTACTAAAGTGCCTTACCATCGGGGTGAGATTCGAAGGTTAATTAAGATTTTGCTGATTCTGCATTTACATTGTTGCAAACTGCATACAGTTTTCAGTCCTGATCATTTCTCTTGAAGTTTAAATCTGTGAAAATTGGGTAGCTGAATATCAAACTCACTGATTATTTTGTAATAATGAAACAACTTTTTTCAAATGCCAAAGACGGGGTAAGCATTTCGATTTGATCTAGAAACTCAGATTCAAAGTCGCGAAAGCAATTTCGTCGACACGAAGGCATCGTTAACACGTAGCGTGATCTTTTTGCACTGAAAGTTGGCAACGAGAAGTAATTATAATTTACGAGCGTCTGAATTCCTGCTTAAGCTTCTCGAGTGCGTCTTTTGCAGCATCCTATCATCTTTCGGTTTCACCAATCATAGTCTACTTTATGATAGAAACAAAAAATACGTTCACTCCACTAATTGTGGTGCTTTTGATACAATAAATTGATTTATGTCCACTCAAGTGTTATTTAATGCAATGTTCATTTTATTCCTTCTGCCAAAATTATAAGCAGAAATAATTGATTATATTCTGAAAAATGATAATTAGAAACAGATTTGACAATATTTTAGTGAATATTGGATTTATATGTTCAATAATTTGAACTGCAAATTACGAATCTTTCATCATCTTTCATCTTTCATCTTTCATCTTGTTCTTGGGAAACAAGAGTGCTAATTTTTGGAATGAAGGAAAAGATTAAACATTTTTTAACACACTATTCCAGAATCTTTGAAAGAACAGAAAAAAGGGGTCGTACATCAGATATTTTACAGAGACAGGATGAGGCTGTCACTGCCGCGGTGGTTTTGCACTTTATGCTTTTATGACGCCGCCATTTTTAAAAATAAGTAGCCGACATAAGTGAACGGAAGAGGCATTTAAGACCATAAAAAAAGAGTAAAAAAGACAGCAATACGATGCACTTTGCTAACAATTTCTGTTTTGATTGGCTTATGCATGGCAAACTTCAAAACATAGATACTAGATATTTGAATTTCCAAAAATAGTATCTTGTATTATTATTATTTATATTTTTGTATGAATGCTAGATTTAATTGTACAAAACTGTAAATATGACATCAATCCCACGTTCTCAATTATACGGTGTGTTCTCTTATTTATTTATGAAGTGACTCCTGGCGATGACTTATAATTGTTAATCGCAATGCTTATACAGGTTGCGAGTGACTCATAGAGTGTATATGCCTTTTAAACGTAAGCGATCCCAATCCACGCAATGTGTATGTCTCTTCATTTCTGAACATGCAAGTACTTTTATGGGAAAAAATGAAAAAGAGTGATCATGGCCCAGGTATCGTGTTGCAAATATAATAGCGTTGCGTCGTAGCTTTTCAAGAAATACAATTTAAGGATACGAATCTGAAATGTAAAATATATACAAGATGTATCTTTACTTGCATATCAAGATACAACTAATTATTGTGCAACAATTGTGACAATTGAGATCGATTCTCACTGGAATAATATTTTTAGTTTCATAAATGTTAAATTGTTAATCGAATCGATGATATTCAAGATTAATAAGGATATGATATTTAGACACCAAGTATTTCGACTCAGAGTTTTGGAGAAAAAACATTTAAGTATCTTTCCGAAATTATTATTCAAGCTTGAGTGGAATTCATAATGCGAACTTTTGAATTATTATCCTTATCAGAGTTAAACATCGTCTGGAAACGACGAAACGCGTAACTTTATGAAGTGAACAATAGAGATAAGACATTCATGTGCAACTGGAGTATACTTGTGGACGATTTTTATTATATTTCTTCATGGAAATGATGAAACTGTTTTGCAGTGGTTTAACGCATAGATTTATTTATAACAAGAACGAACGCGCGCCCCGCGCGCGCATTTATCTTCTTTTTAAATATTATATAATTTATTATATTTTATTTCTCTAATCTCTTAAAATCTATGTTAAACTTCGTGAAAATCTCTAAAAATTCCAAGAAACCTTTGAAAACCTGTGAAATCGCTTAAAATTCGTGAACATATCTTAAAATTTTCAGAAACTTCTTGAGATTCTTTTAAATTCAACAATAACAATTTAAATCCCTTTTATATCCTTTAAAATCCATTAAAAGTAGAGGAGAAATCTTATCAAATTCCAGACAAATTTTCAAACTCATAAATCTTCTGGAACCCAGTTTAAAATTCATGGAAATCACTAAAAATTCCTTGAAATCTTATCAAATGCCATGAAATCCTTTAAAATTGTCACAGAATTATTAAAATATCAGAAAAATCTCTTAAAATCACTTAAAATTATTAGAAATCTTATAAAATTTCAGAATAATATTTCAAATTCTTTAAAATCTCATAAAACTCTTACAAAGCTTTTAACATCCCTTAAAATTTCACGAAATATCCTAAAATCCCATACAATTTCACAAAATCGTTTGAATATCCAAAATATCTCTTGAATTTCGTAGAACTCACTTAAAAATCGTTAAAAATGCACATAAAAACCTTCTAAATCGTCAATCTCTTGAAATCTGTGTTAAAATTAGTGGAAATCTCTAAAAATTTGTAGCAACCTCTAGAAATTTCTCTACTCTTAAAATCTCTTGAAATCGTTAAAGATTTCATCAAATTCCATGAAATCCTTAAAAATATTACAAAATCTTTTATAGATTAGAAATTTTTTTTGGAAACCCTTAAAATTTGACGAAAACTTTCGAAATCTTTGTAAATTCTACAAAATCTTTTAAAAATCCTAAAAAGCTTGTGAAATTCCTTAATAAAATTCCCTGTAATGTTTTAAATTTCTCATTTAAATCCCACAAAAATACATATTTGAAAAGTCATAACAGTACCTTGAAGTTCGATTGAAATCTGATCAAAGTCGTGAAAAATTCTAAAAATTCCCAGAAACTTTTCGAAATTCTTTAACATTCTACGATAACATTTAAAATCCCATTATCTCCCATGAAATCTTTAAAAATTCCATAAAATTCCCTTAAAATTCCTAGAATTTCAATGTACCTATTTTGTGTTTAGACTCGTGACAAAATGATTATTAACGAATCCAAATTCAAAATTTCAAATTCATTTCACGCGGAATTTACGATGCGGCAAATATCGATTGTCGAAAATCACTATCGATACTTACTTTTGACGAATCAGAAGTACGGAATAGGCGTTACGATATTTGACTTCGACTCAATCATCTTTTTGGAATAGAAAGTTATAAAAAGATGACGTTAGAGTTAAACCAAGATAGTTCTAAAAGAGGAAGCAGCGAGGTAGTGTTTATCACTTCGTAAAAAGCTGAGGTTATTAAAAGTCGATTTCACTTTATTTCTTTGTTCCTTAGTAGTTGATGACATAAAGAAGGATTACAGACTAGTTAATACCTCGTAATAACTAATCGCGTCAGCCCAAGAACACCGCTTTGCGTCTATCACTTGAACCGTAAAGATATTTTTTACTACCCCGATGTTAGTCTTATAATATCTTTTCTACTATTGAAGGAAACAATTCCCAGCGAGAAGACAGAGATTTCCTACTTCAATTCAGATTCAAAATAATTATTTAAAATTAATATTCCAAAAATGTAAACAGTACAAGGCATTTAATCAATTGATGCGGAGCAATTAATCACTACAGATTTGTAGAAACTATAATTATAAGGTTGAACAATGAAAAAATCAAGTTGTTGGGTGAAGTAGAAGAAAGAGTTAAGCTATCTGGATGCAACGTGGCCGCAAAATGATGTCATGACTCTCGAGGGTGTTGTTTTCGTATACCTCGAAAATGCACCAACTACCTGGAAAGTAGATTCTCTTCTGCTTACAACTTTTCGTCTACCACGATCTCGTGTTTTCTCAGAAAGAACTTAATCATATTCTTCACACAAGCTCAAATGATTTCAAAAGAATTTCAACGACTTCAGAAAACTTTTACAAGATTTCTATTTCTTAATTTATTACTAAATCATTTTAAATATTTATAAAACTATAATATTATAAAATTGTTTTTAAATCTTTACACTTTTATAAATTTGCTGAAATTTAGAAAGGAAGATTTTATTGAGTACAGAAATTGGGAAGAGAATTGTCATGTCTGACCAGAAACGACATTTTCTACTGAAAATCACTTTGTCTGAATGCAGAAGTCTGTTTTCACTTGAGAAATTTCAGTGCTATACTGAATAACTTTTTCTACTACTTTGTCTGATGGGTCATGTGAATTGTTTGTAGTCTTCTTATCCTACTTGGATGGACGTCGCTCGCACAAATAAAATTCTTAATTTAAATTATTATATTATATTATATTATATCTTCATTATTAATTATTAATTATATTTTCTATGCTTCAAGTCAAATAATAGTAGAATAAATAATAAGTTTTTTAAAAATTTGACTTGGAAACTAGAAAGCATGAAAGCGAGGATAAAAGCCCTCTTGGAATTCTCTTTCATTGGTAACTTTAATGCCGGTAAAATAGGAATACGAACAGAGGATCAAAAGGAGAGACTTCCAGTGACTTCCTTGGTTACTTTTTCCAGCAGTCGGTATATGACCTTTCTACGAGAAAATTTAAAAATTAAAGAAAAGGAATTAATATCATCGTGATAAAAATAAGAAAAACCTAATTAATATATGTTTTGTAGAGCTCAGTTTTACTTACTCAAAAAAATATTATTTTGAATATTTTAATTATAAAAAATGAACAAGATATTTAAAATATTTTAAATGCATTAATCTACCCATAAAATTAATAATCTTTTAAATCGTACTCCTACTTTGACTCAGTTCAAAAATAATTATAAATCACTGATTGCAATTTATCCATTTTTACTAAAAATTACAAAACTCGTTCTTATTCTTCCCAAAATCCTCAAAAATGACAAAATATATTCTACCATTTATATGTATTTATGAATAATTTTCGATAAAAAGAGATATACTTTTTTCATTGTTAAATAAATTACAGGGAATGTTGAAAATTAATAAAGGAAATATCATGTGAATTACGCAGAGATGCGACTGTCTCGCATTTCTATTTATCATCGTCAGACCTTAATGATGATAAATAGCCTTTAAGGGCGCTAAATAAAACTTAAGCTACAAAAAAAGCACTTTATTGAAAAAGGTTCTTTCACTCCCTCGAATTTATGTCATCTTAAACCTGATTTGGCTACTTTACTTTAGAAATTGGTGTTATCGTGACGCATATTGATTATCAAGAGGCCAATATATTATTTATTATTTATAAGGTTGGAGAGGGCATTTATGATAACCAATCTTGAGAAGCAAATCGGCCTAGCAGGTCTGCCTGCCTCTGTCGGTAACTCCCATCAAAAGACGATTTTCCAGATCCTGATCCTTAATGAATTATTCATGAATGTAGCACCGCTTCATAACAAAATAAGCCATACTTATTTGTTTATTTACATGCCTAACTGATGATTTACGAGAGAGAGATATGAAAATGCATTTAAATATAAATTCGTTTACAAGTCTTCAGTAAACATTTATTTCAAGGAAACGGAACATCGTTTTCAATTTTATCTACATTGATAGTAAATCTTCCTTAAAGCATTCATTTCACCGCTATTTGTAATAAACATGCTCACAGATTGCATAGTAATTTTTATTTTCGACCAGTTCTTTACTTATATGAATTTACCAAATTTTAGAGAAATTCATCCTTATTCTAATTCTATAATAAAAATCGACATTGAGCAATCAGGAAAGTAATCGGGAATTTCATAATAATGAAAATTTGAATGTGAATATTTTTAGTTTACAGTGAATTTCCAAAAGCGCTGTTTCTTACTTTGTATAATGTTAAACTATTATTCATTTCACTCTGCATGCGTGATTTGCGAAGAAACATGAATATATCATTCTCATTGGTGATGTTGGAGCGTGAAGCTTTTAATATTTAAACTGACACACCTGTTATTGAGAAAAGCTATTATGTTCTTTGTAAGAGAACCGTCAAACAAGAATCCTCGCCTCGCATAATAACAAGCTCCGAATGACGTTTAGTGCGCTTCGAATGTATCGCATCCAGCTACTCAATTTTTCTATCTAACCAAGCGACCATGAAAGTGCATCCTCCAGCGTTTTGCCTTGAATCGGGTACTCGCCACAAAGTAATAATTTTATAAATTGCCTGTCGTAAAAACTTTTTTCAAATGTAATTAATGTATTTTAATTTCAATAGTTAATGTGCAAAATGATAATTTACATAAGGGCGATATATTTCAAGAGTTGTAATTAATATACATATAGATTCCAGATACAGAAAGGATCGAGTAGAATCTGTTTTTCCAGATCTAAAATCTAGTTTTCTTAATTATCTATAGTGAACTTTCATTCGAATGAATTCAATAGAATTGTAAACAAGGAGGAGGTGCTGAATTAATTCTTTTAAAATAACAATGGCAAAAAACCAAACAATCAGTTAAACATTAAATAATACTGTATTTTTTAGCAAAAAGCTTTAATGAATTTTCACCAATTTGCAGCGTTATTACTTATTCGCAAGAGGACTGGTTACTAATATTTTAATTCCAGAAGTTTTTCTTGCGACTTCTTTTGAATACTTAGCATGATTACCTGAGATACCACAAAACCTGAAAAACAGGGAGAACTCGGGAGATTTCGTATCTGCTCCAGACGACCTTGAAAAATTGAAAAATTAAAAGAATTTCTGGGAGTTTTTTTACCCTCGCCTCTTTTTGCTCGAATATTTTTCAAATGCAAATATTTAACAAGCCGCTTACATTTTTCAAATTTCTATGAAGATTGTGAAATTTGTCTTTGAAAACTGTCTTTGAAACTGTCTTTGAACGAGGAGAAGATCGCAATTTATAAAAAATAACTGTAGATTCATATAAACTAAGAGTAATCAATAAATTAAAAAACAAAAAATTATCCAATTATTTACAGTGCTAAATAATAACTAGAAATTAGAAAGCTTTACCTAGGAAAAAGAAACAAAATAAATGGAAAGAATCCTCATGGGTAATTGCTTTTCGCCAGAAAATGTTCCTCGACACTTGGACAGTGGACAGTGTTAAAAAAAAAAAGTTCTGGGAGAAAATTGTCTCCACCGGCAATCAGACAAGAAGCGAGTTAACACGAGGTCAAGACTGAAGAAAAAAAGAAGCAAGATCTTTCTTTACCTTAATTGGTGTCGATTTTTCATGAAATCAACTGGTTTTTTAGAATTGTTAATTAAATTCCTTTACTTAATTTACATTATTATCAAGCAATGGTACCATCTAAATTAAATTGACTCAAAGAGAATTCCAATATTTTAATCTAACACCTTAACCGCACTGCTTACTTGCAATTCTTACAATTTTCTAAGATGATTTTTTGTTATCAGAGCAATGCACTCATAATATGAGAAGGGTGTCAAAGAACTTTGAGAGTTACTTCATACGTAAGACAATATTTTCCTTCTTCCTTTTACTTCAACTTCACCTAGCAATCAAGATCTTTCTGAGAAAGAACGCCTCTGAATGGTAAGTACAAACCTTTACTTTCAGATCTAGTTGCATACTTCCTTCTTCATTTCTCTGAAGAATTTTTACTTCCGGAAGAATCTACCGCAGCTACTCATCAGAGGCATGAAAAACAACCTGCAGAATTTATGAACAGTTTCATAAAAAAACAAGTAGACTACGTTCAGAAGACTTTAATATATTCAATATTGGTACTTGTTAAAAATTATTTACTATCGACTATCTTTTTAATTCTTTTCAGTAATGATCAGCAGTCTTAAATTATTAAATTTACCCAACGATTCACTGAGAAAAATGTTTGGTGCGGACAACAAAACTTTTTGTTGCTATAGAAGCAACAAAAATTGTTTTTTTGTGCCAACCAAATCTTGGTTCTTTCAAGAAACTTTTTGTTGATCCAAGAAAATTCATTTGAACCAACAAAATCATTTGAAACAACCAAAAATCTTTGTTGCTTCTATAGCACCAAAATTTTTTGTTGTCCACACCAAACATTTTTCTCAGTGTTAACAGTTCGCCGCTTTTTCAATAATGTATTTTTTCCGGTGAACACTGAATTATTAAATCCCGTCAATACAGAGAGACCGAAAAACAATAAACTTATCATCTGTGACTGGTAATAATAACCAAGGGGGGGTTTTATAAACTCTGTAGCTATCCCGCTGAGCTTCCGATTGGCCGACAAGCATTCTGACCACTGAAACTGTTGGAGACCATCATCAAGGACGATGATTGCACAGTTGAAAAAATCACTCTTGATTAACATCACTGTCTTATTCTTTCTTACTTTTCACTATTTGTTATGTTAATACGCAATTCGAAAAAGTGTTGCTAATTATGAGAAAAATTAGCATAAAAGGGTTCAACTTATAAGAAGCTAAAGATACACAAAAGACAAGAGCTTATGTAATATATGATATAAATATAGATATAGATCTAGAATAAGTGAGTAAATGTAAAATTTTATACTTTATAGAGATGACAATACAAATGCAGAGAATGGCTTACACTTTGTGCATATAAATGTATAGCAATCGCATAAATCTGCACAATCACCTTGTCTATTGTTCCACCCAGAAGCATTGAAGCTTGACTTATATTGGCGCATTTCGTGATAACTTGATTAGAGATAAAGACTTTATTGTGAAATTTCTATCGAAATTTTCATTCAAAGAAGATTTTTCCTGATATGTATTTCTTCTAGAGTAACAAAGCCAAGCAGCAATAAGGTTCAAAAATCTCATACTCATAAAACCTTTGAAGAGGAACGAACGTGCTCAAGCTTAAGACAAGACCTTGTAAACAGCGATCTGCAATACATTTAGCCGGCGCTCCTTTATTTTCACTGAATGTAAAGTGACCCGTTTTTACACGCAAGGCGATGTTCACCTTTCTTCTCCTGCAATTAATAACCTTCACCTTCGGTTGGTCCGCACGAAGGTAACGAGCGGGTACTCGCAGTATTGACTTTTTTAAGTCTAAGACACGAACTTATGCAAGTGGCATGCAACCATTAATTTTAATCACGTGGAAGTGAAAAGGGTAATTAAAATTTAATACGTCGAAAATAATAACTCTTCGGGTGGAAGAACGTCTTTAGATTTTTCAAGAATGATGTTTCCAGTCTGAAATAGATTAATCATGTGCTTGTGGAGAATTTTAAGAATGGAGCTTGGAGAATAGGAAATTTCTTGTTATGTGAAAAATTGTGCACAGCGTCGTCTACAGTTTGTGTCCTTTTCTGTCTCAAAGACTTGGATTGATTAAATAATTTTAGTTGAAAACCTTAGAATTTCGATCCTTTAAAAAATCTACTTATATACAAACTTAAAGATTTATTATTGAAAAGCCTGAGAAAAAGTGTCACACGAATACTGAAATAACTTTATATCAAGCGTGTTATATTCCTATTCGTTTTTGAAATTTATATCCATTCAAGAAATTTTAGTTTAGCACTGACACAGTGGATGTTCTGAAATAGAGATAAAGTACCATAACGAGGAAAAACTACATTCTTTGCATTCAGTCTCGTTTTTCACATGAAAAGCACGCAGTATTAAATAATGGCTAGTGATGAAAAAGTAAATAGCAATAGCAAAAGATGACAAACGATTATTGGTTTATTCCATGTGTGTGAAACTTTCCAAAAATGATTTTTGCTGTTTGCTTCTTTTCTTAAATCAAACCTGTTTCCTGTAAAATCGTATCGCTCCGAATAAAAATCAGGAAGGAACCATGCAAACGAATAACTTTCTCTATAGAATCACTTTGGATCTGGGTAAAAGTTCCTCGAGTGGAAAGAATACTTTGAATCGTTTCGAGTATTTTATGTCAGTTTCAAGCACAGTTTGGCAGGTTGTAAGAATAATTCGCTACGAATCGTTTAGATTTGCCAATGTAAACCTACTTCTTTAGAAAAGTGTCGCTAGCGACTATAAAATTTTCATATTATTGCTGGACAACAAAAACATTACTGTCTGCTTACATATAGCTTCAAAAAAATTTAATGGGTTCATGAAGTTTTAGGTCGAAAGTCTTACACGCTTATCTATATCTCTACTTTTCTGCAAAAGCCATTTCGAAATTGAGAGGAATTCAAATTGGTAAATATTCATTAGCGAATGAGTTCCCTGAAAGTGTTTCCACTGAATGCGCAATTAAATCCTCACTCAAGAAATTTATAGCACATATCACAAGGACACTTGGCACTTACACTTCCATTAATTAAACTTAAACCTTCCTCCTATCTTCTCAACCAAGCGTTGCAAAGTGCCTTATTTTACGGCGCGATTTTCAATCCTTGGCGAAAATCGCACACAAATAGAGACTAATGGAGTTTTATAAGATCTTCGAGCTTAATGTAGCCGCAATAAACGTGAAAAGCTGGGACGCTTTGAAACGAACAGCTTTTGCTAAACAAAAGGGTCTCGACTTTTCATTATACCCCCAGCGTTGACTGCCGGTGCCGGATATTAAATCTTTTATGCTTATCGTATAGTTATGAAATTTTAAAAGGATTATTTTGCACTCAGCACTCGCGTGCGATGCCTTCTGGCTAAGTAGTGTCTCATGCACGTGAGCAAAACCGGAAATGGCTCGGAAGAACATGCACTCTTTCTACATCGACGTTCTTTGTATACTTATATATGCTGAGCTTCCTGACACTATTTATACTTTATAGCAGTCGCACAAAACCATTAACCATGAAAATCTGTTTAATGTTCGCTCAAGCTCTGTTATTTAGTTTCTTTTGAAATGTTATCGTTAAAGAGAAGCGCCATTTTGCACTAATATGTTTTCTTTCAGTGCCATTTTTACGACCTTTGTTCATGAAAAGTTATTGACGTCAGCAAAAGAATTTTCTGATATTTGAAACTTCTACGAGTTTCTCTTATATTTTGATAATTTCTAAATTAATTAGGAGTTAAAAAGAACCAATAAGAGAAGTGTCAAGTTAATCTTCTTAAATTAACTGACATTAATTATTTTATTTGATTCTTAAATATAGTTATTGATAGTAGCTAATTGTTCATAGATTTTTCTGATAAGTCTATTAAATTCTAGACAAAAAAATATAAGAGAAGGGGAGCTTTAGGCAACCTTACTCTACACAATCATTATCTGACATTTGTTTAATCTCTCCTGGGGCAAAAAGGGTATGATTTATTGCCATAGGCTGGCGGTTTCATTACTGACCTACCCGCATTGAAGATACCCTTATCCCATCTATCCAGTGACGGGTACACGATCTATCGATAGCAATTGTACAATGCGATGGATAGATTGTCCAATACCGCCGCTACCCGTATATATTTAAGTTCTCATGATATGCGAAATTGTGAGATTTAAATGTACAAGAACAAAAGCGCGCTCCGCGCGCGCATTTCTTTTCTTTTTCAATATTATATAATTTATTATATTTTATTTCTCTAATCTCTTAAAACCTATGTTAAACTTTGTGAAAATCTCTAAAAATTCCTAGAAACCTTTTGAAATTCCATGAAAAACTTTAAAATCTCTTTATGTATTTTATATCTCTTAAAAATATTACATAGAAATCTTATCAAATTCCATGAAATCCTTTAAAATTCTCACAAAATTATTAAAATATCAGAAAAATCTCTCGAAATCACTTCATATTATCAGAAATCTGATAAAATCCCTTAAAATTTCACAAAATATTCTAAAATCCCATATAATTCTACAAAATCGGTTTGATATCCTAACAATCTCTTGAATTTCGTAAAAATCATTTAAAAATCATGAAAAATGCACACAAAAACCTACAAAATCATTAATCTCTTGAAATCCATGTTAAGATTAGTAAAAATCTCTAAAAAATTCTAGCAAACTCTGAAAATTTCTCAATTAATTCTTAAAATCTCTTAAAATCATTAAAGATATCATCAAATTCCATGAAATCCTTAAAACAAAATATTATATACAAAATATTTTAAAAATCATAAAAAGCTTTTCAAATTTCTCAATAAAATTCTACGATAACATTTAACATCCCATTATCTCCCATGAAATCTTAAAAAAATTCCATAAGAATCCTATTCTCTTCAATGTATTTTGAGTTTAGACTCGTGACAAAATGATTATTAACGAAACCAAATTCAAAATTTCAAATTCAATTTACACGGAATTGAAAATCACTATCGATACTTACACGACGAATCCGCGCCATTTATGTTCTTTTTCAATATTATATAATTTATTATATTTTATTTCTCTAATCTCTTAAAACCTATGTTAAACTTTGTGAAAATCTCTAAAAATTCCTAGAAACCTTTTGAAATTCCATGACAAACTTTAAAATCTCTTTATGTATTTTATAT
>UCOH01009659.1:0-15586 GCA_900474275.1 Synergus japonicus
CATGCACAGAGTACTTGTAGAAAACAAAGAAAAACAAAATATGCATTATTCAATTGTAAAATAAAATTTTTTCCACTTAACAAGTATCCATTCCATTTCATTAATTAATGTCATTAATGTATTGATATTAATTAATGTCATTAATGTAATTAATGTATAAGATAAACTTTTACTTTCGTCGGGAAATTTTTTAATTATCTACATAGCTTTCCTCAACAATTAAAACTTAACAAAATGAGGACTGTTTTTAAGTACTTCTTACTTATAAACAGGTATAACTTCTATATTTATTAATGAACGCATTTTCAAAACAAAGTTGACCTAACCTCAAACTAGGAAAGAATTTTGGTTATATATATATATAAATATCTAAATTATGACACGTAGGTAGATGTAATGTATACATAATATTAATAATAATATAGACATTAAAAATAATACTTACTTATAAATATGCTAAAGATCAGCTTATACTGCAACTGCAAACGGCTTTCGATACGACACAAAACGTGCAAATCACTTATACGCAGTTTTCAGTTTTTAAATATTAATATAGCCTTGAGCATCGAAATTAATTGAAAACCATTGCAGATCAAAACGATAAGTTGCACAATTTGAACACTAACGACACAAACACTGTAATAAACTTTTCTTTTTACTATAAAATAAAAGTCCCATGCCGGTTATTCATCCGCGGAAGTGTGCCCAGATCTAAAACGGCATTCACTCGCATACTATAAAAGGTTTATGTTCGTGTGAATAAAGTAGAGGGCCGTATTGGTTGCGCGCGCAGCAACTTCTACTCTTCTAAATCTGAAAACTCGATTCAGAAGAGGAGAAGTGAACCCTCACTATTTTTACATGGACATAGACTTATAATAGTATGCGAGTGAATGTCGTTTCTGATGTGTGCATGCGCCGGGCGCGGATTGCGTCTTTGTTTTATGTGAAGTTAGGTTCGCTCCCAAACAATTATGTAAAGAGAACACTGACACATACGATTCCGATTTGTTTGTCTGCTCAAACATCGGATAATAACTCATCAACCAAGATGAGACTTTCAATGTAAAACTTATATTTCTTCTGAGCAAAACTAGCAGTTATAAGTTTGTATTAAAAATTTTTTAATACTTTGCAAATATAAAATGACCACGGGGGGTTTCATTCTTGCATACAGTCCTGAAAATAGTATGACGTCAGGAAGTTTTCGTTTTACCGAGACTTCGGTAATTTCTCGCGATGACTGATCAAAATCTCACGATTAACAGCAGAGAAATTGCTTGGTTATTTGTTTTACCAAACATTCGTGAAAAATATACAAATCCACATTAATATTTAATGCACTATTTGATATTTCATACCGCGCCTAAATTAATTTCTAACGTACTAAAATTTTACTTTACGCTCGTCAAAATTTCACCGACCTTTTGTTATACTATACCAGTTGCTAGTTAATAAATATTAAAAATTATGCGACACATCACCGAAATGTCTCTCTGTCCCAGCTTTACCGAAGTTTTCGGTAAAACCTAACGAATTCGTTCTCTCAGTGTAAATATCTACAAAAGCTCTGATTTCTGTTTCTCCCCCGTAAACTGCATCAGTACTCATATAATTTCCATATTTAATAGAATTAGATAAATCTACATTAAGATCATTATCAATTAAATAAGGTTGATACATTGACCAATTTTGAGCAATCCAATTAACAATTTTTATTCTTTCCTCATGATGTTTTTCTTGATCGTTATGGACGAATTGTGCAAATGAACGGAATAAACAATTGCCATCTTTTTTTATGGAAATTTTCATTATCAATGACTTCGATTCAATTCGCTTTCAATTCATCCTACAAACTTTGAACCTCAAAGGTTGGAATTTATTAATTTATTTTTTACTGATTTAAATTTTTTTAAAGTCCTTTTACTACTACTGTTGGCAGAAAACGTCAACGTGAAGTAAAAATTGAGTGAAAGAGGCGGGCAGATCTATTTGTCTCATTCACTCTTATCAATTTCTGCTTTACCCCGACGTTTTCTTCCGACATGAGACTACATCTTAAGAGTTAACAGTCTCAGAATATAAATTTTTGAAAATTTGCATTAAAATTGTCACTAACCTGAACTCTTATTTAAGATCACAACATCAGAGAAAATTAAAAGAAATTCCAACCTTTTAAATTCATTTCAAATAACTTACCTATGATTCAAATGTATGTATTCAATAATTGTATTTAATGTAGGTATTCAAAATTCTAAAATGATGGGTTCTATCTAAAAATCGTAAAGTCTCAATATAAAAATTTATAAATATTTCAAAAATAAATCTTTCATAAAAAAGATGTCAATAGACTGAAAACAGCTACACATAAAACCTCAGTCGTTTTATTTTCCGAAAAGCTGTATTCAGACCATACAAAAGATTAAACTACATATGCATTATACATATGGCTTTTTTCTGAAGAAACATATATTCAAACCAAACATAAAAATGTTTTTATCTCATAAAATCTATTACCTTTGTCCAATCTTAATATTTTAATATTAAGATCCTAATAAATCCTAACAAATAACTCAATAACCCGCGCCTACACCTCATGAATCTATGATTGGTTATTATGGTGGTGGTATAGGGCTCCTATAGGTTCTTATTATAGGTGTATTAGCCGCTGTGTAAGGAATCCGTCTCCATGGCAACGTATCATGTGACCTTTGCCCTATGACCTTTGACTTATAACCCTTGACCTCTGACCTTTGAACTATGACCTTTGACCAATAACCCTTGACCAATAACCCTTGACCTCTGACCTTTGAACTATGAACTTAGACCTCTGACCTTTGAATTATGACCTTTTACCTCTGACCTTTAAACTATGACCTTTTACCTATCACCTTTGAACTATGACCTCTATCCTTTGAACTATTACCTATGACCCTTGACAGCTGGGCAGCGGCGATAAATCTTTATAATATGTGTCAGATATATATATATATATATATATATATATCTGACACAAATATAATTAATTTGTTAGGGTAGTGTTAAAATCGACCACCACACTAATACCCTATAACATGTACAAAAGTAGCCACCCACTATATTTGCAAATGGGCGGCCATTTTGCAACATGTGTTTGTACTAGCGCCACGCACAGAAAATTCAGGCGCGTGTGCTTCCCAGAAAATATTCTTATTTTGCGTGAAGTCCATGTACAGAATTTTGGTCTCCTTATGTCTATACTCCATGATCGTAATATTAAGAAAAAAGATTATTTCCACGTTTTACAATATATTTATTAGATAGAAATTTATTTCCTTAATATTACGTCCCTACAATGAATGTAATGCAGGCATTAGTAAAGTTTAATGACAGTCTCAACCCTGCATAATGCAGAGAGCAGTTTAATAAATAATAAATATTCATAACTGATACGATAAATGAGTCCGAAGAAGTTCCGCCGAGCAAGAAGCCCAGTATTCTCGAGCGCCGTCTGCGCGGCGCTTTACTCTTTATTTACTTTCTCGAAAACAACAAAAAACGGCAAGATGAAATTTACAGCATCGAAAGATAAAAGCTTAAGCTTTATAAAAGAAAAAAAACCTGCCTCTTTTCTTCAAGTCATTTTTAAAAAATGGTTATAACCATTCGATAAACCAGGAAAACAGCTATCAAAAGCATGTTGGACAAAATTTTGTATATTCCATAGGAAAGGATCTTAATACCTTCAAAATAGCACGAAACCGCAAAAAATTCGAAAAATACCCCCTCCCCTATCTCGGTAAATTTTTGTCCAATCGAAAAAATATTTTTCCTCTAAAGTTCTACCTAGTAGTACTATACTTTATCCAAGTTTGAGTTCGATCAGATCTAGAGAGTCTCGATCCCCTCAATTTGATTCGAAATCCGAAAAAAGAAAGGACTGCTGAGTACGGCTAGGGACTAATGATAAACTTTAACTATAGTAATAAAACAAGGATTTAAGTATAATTCATAATGTTTATTTGTTACGTATATTAAAATAAGAACGTATTAATCTTAAGATAAACAATAAAATGTAAATTTACTCACTTTAATCACATTTTCACGAAGCTTTAAGTTTAGATAGCTTGGTGTTACCATTCTTTTTTATGTTATAAGTAATAACCGTATTTAGTAGGTAGTGTAATGTTGTGGATTTTAATACTTTTACTGATCCTCTTCCCAAACCGATATAGTTTACGTTCAGATACGATATCCACTATTTTTCTAATGATGATCCTAAAGGTCATTTCAAGGTTAATTTATGTTGGTAACCTGAGAGTTCGTATGACGATTGCAAAAAGACAAAAGTGTGTCTTCATGGAACTGGACTATTTTCATACGTTTTGAGGGTAGCTGAATCCAAATTCGAGGTCCATTTGATTGTAGCATGTCAGGGTCAAGGACATTTGAATGTCAAATTGAGGTCAATCAAGTCGTTTGAAAGGCGATGATTAGTATTTCTATGGTTTTGAGGGTCGTCGAATCTGAATCCATTCTAGGAATTGCCCAAAGATCATCCAGATCACAAGTGATATGTGCATAATTAGTGAAACTTCTGTTCAAACATATATCGAATTAACCATGCATTACCTTCCTAGAGATGACGGTACTCCAAGATGCATACAACGTTTCGTGACATTGCAAAAATTCACACTTTTCTTCTTTTGTATCGAACCCTTTTGTCTTCAAAAGATCTACGAAACAGATTTTTCTTCTTCTTTTGCGTTTTTAGCTCGTTTTCCCTCTTAAGTATTCAAAAAAAAATTTGCTATCATGTTTACATTCCACTTTCCATGATACCGACAATCCATTTCCTTAATATCTTGATGAAACCGTTCACCTTGTGTAAAAAAAGAAATTTCAAATTTATCAAGCAACCCAACTTCTTGAAGTTTTTCAACAAATCTTCAACCAAAGTTTCGTAATCTTCACTTTTCTGATTCACATTGTACAAATTTAACCTTGAATTGATCTTGATGCAGACAAGATGGAATCAAACTGATTCCAGATTCGGATTCAGCGGCCCTCGGAAACATATAAATGGGATTCACCTTCTTTCAATAAATTTTTTTGCTGATTTGACCTTCTAATGCCCTTAGATTTTACGCGATGGAACAAAACGAACCCCAGATTCGAATTTAGCGCGTCAAAATTCATAAGAATATATAGGTCCCGTTCTTGATAGAGACCACTTTTTTTTGGTATTATGGCCCATGCACAGTGGCTTAAAAAAAATTTTCGTGGACAAATTGATTTTCAGAAACTATTTCTGAAGCGATGAATACGCCAAAAATTACAGACAAATGTCACTTACTTACCCGATTTAGACATTCAATAATAATTAATGATTGTTTAAACAAATTTAATTAACAAATGCATTGTTTGGCTATTTTTAGAGGTAGAAACTTGATTTTTTCAACATATTCAAGTGTAAATGACTAATTTAAAAACCCTTAGGGAGTTTACATAACAATAAATAATTTTAATTGTTAACAACAATTATATAAACGAATTTTTATTAGTTTCGGTATTTTTTGAGAAAAAAATTGCATTTCTATAATACATGAGCAACTTATTTTTAGCAGTGACTCTTTGCTATCAAACATTAACGATTGATAATTGTTTTAACAAAAATAATTAACAAATGCATTTCTTGGCTATTTATAAAATTAAAAACTCGGGGTTTTCAACGTATCTTACTGTTTATAAGTAACATTTAAAAATTTTTTAATACTTTTATAATAATTAATCGGATAACTTATTTATAAAAAAAAAAGATTAAAAAGTTTGAAAGCTAAAAAATATATAAAGTTTAAAAGTATTAAAGAAATTAAAATGTTTAAATGTTAGATATAACAGTAAGATACGTTGAAAACAATCGGGTAAGTAAGTAACATTTGTCTGTAATTTCTGGCCGATTCATTCGAAAAAACTTCATTTATGTCATCATAATTACCTGAAATAGTTTATAACAAATTCAATAAATTTTTAAACAATTTCTAAGCTGTTGGACAACTTTCCTAGATAGTTGCTTCATTGATTCTAGGTATTTGGGATTGAATACAAGTATTTCTCGAAACTCGGTACCCAAAAAACTAAATTTTTTTTCATTTTTGTTATTAAATACACAAAAATAAAATTTGTTTGTTAAATATTGATCGACAGTTTTGTGCGGAATTTTCTAAGTTTCAATTAAAACAAAAAGTTTCAAATCGGTTCAGAAATAGCTTCTGAATATCAATTTGTCCACGAAAATTTTTTTTAACCCACTGTGCGTGGGCTCGAGCCGGGCTTCGCAATTATACATTTTCTGGGCAAATTATTGGCGAGTAATGAAATTTTTCTTCGGATTATCAGTCTTGAATAGTTTTTACATGTACCACCAAAAATTTAGACGATTAGAGCATTGAGAAGTTAATAATTATGCCAATTGTTTATAAAAATGTTATTAAAAATATGGAAAAATTGTTTATTGAGCATTGCAATATTTTCTATCTGAAAAAGCTGTCTTTCAATAGTATGTGAAGAAAGTTTCGTTTAAAAATATTCAATAGTTTGAGCGCAATGAATTATTATCGAAAAAAATTCATAAATTTTTGTTGCACGAAAACAAATATTTAAAAAAATTTTATTGTCGAAAGTCCTCCTTTTATGAGTTACTTTTAGTGTGAAGATTCGATTGATATAATCATTTTATAACATTTGCTTCGGTTGGAAATTGGGGTGCCCACTTGACGTGATTCGTCTCAAAGGGAAAATGCAGGTATTTTTTTTATATTTCACCGGAACCCTTTGGCTCTGTTCAATTGTCATCTTTAGACTATGTTAAAAAAACACATCTAAACGAAAAATTTATTTTTCCAAAATTTGGAAAATGGAAATTGTAATTTAGGTCAAATTTAGGGGTCCGCAATTTTGCAAATTTTGCAAATAATATGTTACGACCTAAAGCCAGAAAGTTGGATTTCCAGGCGTGTATCGAATACTATTTTTCTTCATCCCCAGCCGAAAGCATGTTTAGTAATTAATAAAATGCGTTTTCTGCTGATAGTTCATACTCAGATATATCTATATCTATGCTTTCTCATTTGTGGCTTGCATCAGCGCGCCCTCCCGGACACCTCGCGTAGCACTGCGGCGTACCAAATAGATTATATGGATGCATCAGATTCCATCGCTCGCCCGACTTTTGCAAAGACGAGGCGAAAATCGCAGATAAGATTGAGGTTAAACATACAAGCGCTCTCTTTTTTCCATTCGTATAACAAGAAAATGTTTTTTACAGGTTAAAATTAGGAAATATCACAACACGAGCGCTGCGTGAACGTTGCTACGTCAGTGCTCTCAAAGTTGGCTGCCCAGAGGAATCCTGCCATTCGTTGTAATCCGGCGCGCAATTGAAATTCGAATTTAGTTAATCAAATTGTGACCAATGTGGGAAGCTAACATGTACTGCGCACGCAGGCAGCTAACTTCAAGAGCATTGTGCTAGTGTGCTACGTCAGCGAGCCACAAAAGTCTTGCAGCCAATCAGAGCGTGCGTAAACTCTAGCAAGCTACGAAAGCCACTGTTCCTGGATTGAAATGAGGCTGGGAAGACGTACTTTCGGCTAGGGGATGAAGAAAAAAATTTTTTCGATTAGATATGTTTTTTTAACATAGTCTAAAGATCACAATTGCACAGGGCCAAAGGAAATATTAAAAAATACCTTCATTTGAAGTTACTTCATTTGAACGGTACTTTTCCCTATGTTAATTGCATAAGAAACTTTAAGTGCTTTAAGACATATTTTAATATTAACCGATTTCGTTAGGTGGAGATAATTTTTTTGGCCATTATAACAAAATAGGGGGGTGAGACCAAGAAGAATAAAAAATTGAAATATAAGGACCACCCTAGTGAACACTAGTGATGCATAACGATACGACACTCAATTGTCTTGCTCATTTCAAACGTTTGAGAAGCATTCTCAGAGATTGAGAATTTCATTCTGTCTTTTGCTTTTATCGTCTCATTTCATCTCATTTCTCGAACGAGTTATCGGTGTAAAAAGTTACTGAAAATTGACAAATAAGGTTAGCATACTATGCATGAAAGTTTGTTTTAAGTTAACACATGAAGTTAGTCGAAATGCATAAACTTTTTAGAATAGGTTTATTGCTATAGTGATGACACTTTTAATTTCAAATGTCAGTTTTCACATTCAAAAAACAGTTGATATATATGTACCATATACGATATATTCAAGCTTCCGAGAAACTCACTGATATGAGACGACATTGTAACGTTCTGATTTTCCCTGAAAGATCTTATAACTTATAATTATCTTATCGAATGCTTCAGTCGAACCAGGGTTAGGTTTTACAGATAATTAATGAAAAATCGAACAACATTGTTTTACTGAAAATTATGACAAATAATATTTATTCCCTATATTTTACATTTCTAATGATGTGAGTTTAATGAAATAACAAGAAAAGGTGTAAAAAGAGAAACTATGTGTTGTTGATTTCGATGTTTGCGTGAAGTTGAGTGAATATGTCTGAACGGAGGCGGAATGTAATTACTCGTCCTGTAATCATAGATTTTGAATTTGTCAAACAAAGTACAATTTGATAGATTCGTGAACGAAATTAGATATACAGGTGATTTGGCGGAATACAATATTTAACGTTTCAGTTCTCTTACTTCAGCGGTTTTTACGGTATGGAGAGAAGGGAGGACTGATAGGAAAAATAGTCACTCACAGATGCGCCTGTTGAGTGTAAATTAATTTCTATCGCTTTGCAATTTAATGGACAGGATTTACAGGAAAAGAAATAGAAAAGTATTCTCGGGTGAAAATAATGTCAAACATAGTAGCTCCTACAGCATGACATTTCCTTTAGACGAGAATTGACAACGACAGGTGCGCCTGAGCGTTGGCAATTCCCCATACAAAAGAGCAAGGAAATCGACAAGGATAGGTGCGCCTATGCCTTGGGATTTCGCCGGTGTTTTGCCTACCACAGATGCTCCTGTTGGTAGGAAAAGTACATGAGTTTTCACCAGGCGAGAGCTTTCCTATGTGCTCGGCGAGTCTCGCCCAGCTAGACTGAAGAATTGTTCTTCCGTGGGTGCTTTTATGGAACCTGTCTGGCGAGCAGACAGCTTGGAGAGTGGGACCGATGTTAGGTAATGAGAATCTAATGCAGGAGTACGGGAGCGGGGATGGCGACTGTGAGGTTCGGTAATGAGTATACGTGTGATAAGCACACAGGCGTAATCACTCGTTACAAGATGAGATGAGATGAAAAAAAAACGAGAGCTTTTCTTGTTATTGCTCATTTCTCAATTTTCTCGCTCAAATGCATCACTAGTGAACACGGAATTGTGAAACAGGAGCAACACGCTTTTGCGTGTTGCCATGTTCTTTCAAAATTAAGGTAGTTGTGCCGAAATCGAATCTTTCTTAGGAATTGTCTAAAATTTTCAAAATATGTAGAAAATATTGTTATCTAACCATGCTCCAATTTTTAGCTTGATCGTGTATTTCTAAAGGTAAATATTTTAAATTATGTTCAGTAATTTTTGTATTGATGTATGAAAACGAATCTTACCATTGTACTAAAAAACTACAGATGTATAGTAAAATATCGTGTGGATTTTATGAAAAAAAATCAAAATTATTGTGCGTTTAGTATAAAAGATATAATATTGAAAAGAATAATATTTCTATTGTCGCGAGACACATGGTGGGGGTAGGCAGTGACGATGTTGCAACACTGAGATGACATTTCGACGAATTTGACAATACTATTTTGAGGCTATAAGTGCATCACCACCATTTTCTCTGAGAATGAAATTGCAGTGTTGCCAATATCGTTGCCATAAGAACTGTGACTTTGAATGTGTGTATACCTATATAGGATGCTTCTATGTGATTATACAATCCCAGTCAAAATTTTTTACCAATGGTTAGGAGAGAACATGCGATATCTTAGATCTACCTGAGCATAAACTTTTGAGTGTTTTTGCCGCAAGACAACTACCATAAGCCCTCTGTGCACGAAGTCTTTAGCGTTATCACGCATTTTTATCATTGGTGCCTTTTGGCAAGTTTTGAGTTGATTTACTTTTGTGTATTAAGATTACCCTGTGTGTGGTGAGGAAACCACCCAGTTGACATATTTGAATTTATTGTGGATTCGGCCTGTTGAAGCCAGACTATTATATTGGATTAATATTGAAATTATAAAAATGCCGAACTTGACCAGAGGGCAAGTTCGAGGAAGGCGTGTCATTTACCACGCCTTTACGAGTGCAGGTAACGATTTATCTTCTCTCTTCTTGTAATTATTTATAATTAATTTAAACTGTGTCTGAATATTCATTTTTGAACATTTTCTGTATCTTGACGAACAGGGGTTCGTAATTTCTTGTAGTTTGCTCAAATCGCTATATCTTCTTGCTAATTCAATGTGTAACGTAATAATTACTTCTTTTATTAATAAATTTTGTTTAATAGTTCTTTTGTAAATTCAGTGATTCGCAGTGAACATTCCCTTTCCACGCTTTCACCGCAGTACTGTGCTAGTAGGGTTATGTAACGTAAATTCGCTTTAACTTTAGAAAACACTTTTGCTTGTTTCAGAGTAAAATAAGCTTAATTAATAAATGGCTTAATTCATAAAAATCATCATAAAAATCATACTTCACCATTATAATCTAATTCTAGGGTTATAGTAAACACTTATGTAAACATTTTTTAAATCTTTTTAATGCTTTTGTGCTAAAATTTTTAATAGGTTATGTTACCGACACGTAATTGAGAAGGGTTGAGATGTTACGTGCCACTACTGGGTTTTAGATATTTCACCTATAGTGCTAATTTTATAGATAAAAATGGCGTTGAAGGAAAAAGGTAGAGAAAAATAAAATTAATAAAAATTTTGTACTAAAAATTATAAAACATAAAATAGTATCATACAATATTTATTATTTTCCAATATAAAATCGAACGCGTGCGTTAGTGCACGTTTTTGTCTGTTTTTAATGTTATATTTCATGATATATTATTTATTTATTTTTCAAATGTATGTTAATAGAGAAAATTTGTTGCTATCTCGCAAATAAAAAATTGTTAAACGTCTTATTTTACATGAGGGTTTTATTCAGCTGGTTGGTTATTTTTACTGATTTCATGAGAAAAATTTATTTACGAAGTTATGAGTATTTGAATTTTGAATATTGATAAAATCTTCAACATGTTAACGTGGTCAAAAAAATGGCAAAGGGAAATGATAAAGGGGAACGATAAAACGAAATAGTAAAGGGGATGGTAAAGGGAAATGGTAATGGTGTTACGAACCGATAATTATTTAATTTAATGTTAAGTAAAAGGAGTCTGTCTTTATTAAATTTATGGTTACGTAGCTTTTGAAAAATTCATTGGGAATGCAGAAAATTACTTTCTGTTTCCTAGGTATATGGGCACGTAAATTATCTACCCTCATCCAAGGGTTTTATCCTGTTTTTCTGGAATTTTGAAAGATAAAAGAAATTGAAATAATTGGAAAGGATTTGAAATATATTAATTTATTTAATTCAAATTCTGATAAGCGTTATTAAGACCAATTTTAATTTATAAAATAAAACTCAATTGCACGTTGAACGTTGTCGGCTTATCCTACCAGTTGGAAGGAAATAGAGGATTTATCTTTGAGTCGAAATCCTTTCAACTGGGCTAATTTAAATAAATTTACACGTTGCCATGGAATAGGCAAGTTTAGTCTTTAAAAAGGGGACTCAATTCACACACGCACTTATATATGATGCACAAATTGATTCTTTACTCCCATGTCTCGCAATCGGTTGATATAGTATGATTTAGGAAGAGGATTATGAACTCTTTTGACTTCTTCGAAATTCGCTTCGTTTGCAATAATGCAAGCGTATGGAAATTCTTTGACTCTTGACGAGCGCGAAACCGAATATTGGTTTGCGAAATGATGAATTCCACTAAGGTGTTTAACCTGATGTATTTGCAATTTTTTATTGCCTTTGGAAATTATTTTAATTCCAAGTTAAATGCAGGTTTTACTTTTCATTCCAAAATATTGGAAATTATTACGTATAACCTTATCATTGGGGGTGGAATTCATTCATTGTAGTTCAGAGATTAAGGATATGTGAATAATTCAGTAAAAGTTACGGATCTATTTATTTTAAATGTCACAGAACTTTTTTAAAGAGAATTACAGATCAATTTCGGGAGAATTAAAAATAATTCGGGAAGAATTCTTGGATAGTACAGGAACTTTCTGAAGTGAGTTTGGTGAGAATCCAGTAGGGCGACTATAGGAATTACGGGGGAGTTCGGGAAAATTTCAAGGACGCCGCGCTATTTCAAACAGTAAAAAAAATATTACTATTTTTCTCTGCTTCGCGGGTAGAGATGATTTATAACATTAACATTATTAATCTGCATTGCATATTATATATATTTACACACAAATGTTTATATTTGTACTTAATTTACTTTACACATATTAAAAACGCTCTTAAAAAATCTTAAATGCCTCGGGTTTCGAACCTTCCTAACACGCATATTCCTACCTAACCCTAACGACTAAGCCTCGCGGCTATATCACGCTGGGGATACAAAAACAAAATCTTTGCTAAGCTTGACCGGGTCGGTTCAGGATGAAACGTGCGCAGATGCACGACTGCGCATGCTGATTTACGGCAGAGTTCGGGAATTTTTCTAGTCCAAGATTCAGAATTCTCTTGGCAAGGGAATTATAAAAACTCTTTTAGATACACGGAAATTCTCCTGAAGAATCTTGCGAAGATTATCGAACTGTTTTATATTTTCTTCGAAACTTATTCGTTATATTTCATTTTGACCTTTATAAAACACACTTTCAGTGTTTACTGTAAGTTCGGTAATTTTCTTAGAACGGTTCGGGCTATTTTCCTGAAAAGCTATTTGATATCTACCGAATTTTTCTCATATCCTGAGTCTCTGAACTAATTCGGTAATTCCTCCGGAACAAATTTTTTCCATGTATGGAAATGGTAAAGAGAAATGGGAAAGGGAAATGGAAAAAGGATATGGCAAATGGAAATGTTAAAGGGAAATGGCAAAGGGAATGTTAAAGGAAAATATTAAATGAAACTGTAAAGGGAATGCTAAAGGGGAATATTAAACAGAACTGTAAAGGGAAATGGCAAAGGAAGTAGTAAAGTGAAACGGTAAAGGGAAATGGCACGGGGGAATGGTAAAAGGAAATGGTAAAGGGAAATGGCAAAGAGGAATGGTAAAGGGAAATGGTAAAGGGGAATGACAAAGGAAAATGGCAAAGAGGAATGGTAAAGGGAATAGCGTGAGTGGGTATCAAACTGAAACCAATGGAGATATTGGAAATATGATAGAAATCGATATATATCTGATTTTGTCGAAAAATATCATTTGCAGATAAAAATGTTTAAAAAAGTGTATTTCTATGAGATATACAACTTTTGTTGGAAACTTTTTGTGAATTTTGTAAATTAACTGAGATACAGTAAAGAAACCATGAAAATTATGGTTTTTTGATGATTTCATCATTAAAATAAAGCAAAAATGTTAATACAAAAGTATAAGGTGCTAGAAGAAAATCGGAGGTTCACCCTTATTATTTAAAAACAATATTAGTTGTAGTATGTAATTATTTAGATTATACAATTAGGAAATTTTTTTGTTAAATGTGTATTATTCTTTGAAAGATGTTTAAGTATTTAAAATACATAAAAATCTTAATTATATAAATTTCAGAAAAGAATAAATAAAATATCATAAATTATAACATTTAGAGAAAAAGTAAATGCGCGCACTAAGCGCGCGGTCGAGCTAGTATTGTAAAAATGTGGCAATTTCTACACTTATTGGTCAGTAATTGATCTTCACAGGTTACGCGAGAAGTTAAAAATCGTTTCTTATTGTAGAGTGAAAGGAGGATATATTTTTTTTGAAAGAAAAAACTACAATTAAACATCAATAGCACAGTAAACATAAAACAGTCTAAAAAATATTATTTTTTATAACAGAAAGCAGATTTAGTAATTATTTAGTTTGTAAAATGTAAGGAAATTTTTTATATAAATATATATTATTTTTCGAAAATTACTTATGTTTTTAAAATCTATACCGTGTATCTACTATTACTATAAAAATTAAATTAAAAAAAAATCTTAATTGCATCTGTTAGGAATGAAGAAATAAAATGACCATAAATAAGGCAACTGCTCGCCTACAGCTGCTCTCCGTTCTCGTGGGGCAACCATTCACCCACAAACGGACTAGCCACTGCACCAAAACGGTGCAGTGACTTTCTCCACTGGTGGTGGCGCTGCTAATTTCTTCTTTGCGCGACTGTTCTCCTAACCTTTTTTCCGTGTATTCTATTTTTTTGTACGAATTATCATGTATTTCCTGGCCAACAGATTCTACAATATATGTGTGTGATTTTTAACCTTATTTATGCACCTCATTTCGCTTGACCTTTAATATTTGCGGTTGTGATTTTACATTTCACTCTTTGAACTTTATCGAATTTGAAATATTTTCTATTAATTTTCGATTTTGTATAGCTGAAATTTTATTGATTCGAAGACGTTACTTTATATGTATGTTATTGTTTTCATCTCTTGTTTACTCTGCTTACAGCTGTTTCGATAGCTATTATTGATTATTTGTGAATATTGATTTTCGCATCAAGTTTCAATTCTAAATATAATTAACGAGTATTTAAAATTTATTTCGTTCGCAATTCTCTCAACCCAAGCCTATTTCAGCTATAATCTTGATTCTGAAATAATTATAATTTTTTGATATTTCGATTCTCCAAATTAAATTCTTCTTGATATTTTATGAACGGAGATCGGTACTTAGAATAATTTCAAGTAATTATGTGTCCTCAATAATAGAGTGTCACACCTGGTAGTGCCGTAACTATTGTAATGAGAACTGGTCCTTGTATCGTTAAATTATAGGAACAAACAATCTTGTTCTGATTTAGTCTTATTTTAATTATTGAAGAAATGCTTATGCCCTCTCATAGGCTAAGAACCAGTAATCACCGGTCGTAGGACGTGTTCTCAAGGGAGGCGATAACACAAATTATTAGCCAAAATAAATAAATTTATTCAGTAAAGAGAAAATCAAAGTAAATACAAGTTGAAAGACTTATCATCTCACGAAGCGGAAAGACTCTATATAATGCAATATCTGTTGTTTCGAATAATCCTGACTCTATATAAACTATTTCTTTTCCTCGCTTTACGTGTAGATGATAGTCTTCCAGAAAAACAAAATTTTATTGCTTGTAATGCAAACTGTGGTCAGTTACAATCGGCTAGCTCGACAACAAATTTATTAAGCAAAACAAAACTCTCATGGCCCTGCTTGAGTTTAACGCACTAACAGTTTATTTATTTTATACTCAAGAATTTACATTCTATTTTCCCATTTTCACGAGAGAGAGAAACGCAATTTAATATTAATTTTAATTGTTTAAATCCGTACTAAATTTACTCTTGTAA
>UCOH01009679.1:0-10169 GCA_900474275.1 Synergus japonicus
CACTAAAAGAGTATACCAAAGGACAATCCAATCGGTCGATTCTTTCGAAAGTTATCGTGCTCACAAACTAAAAATCTACAGACAGACACACAGACACACAGACACACAGACACACAGACAGACAGACAGACACATTCGTAAAAACATGTTTTTCGGGTTCAGGGGGTCCCAAAACGTGGACATTTGACAAAAACTGGGGGGGTCAAATTTTACACAAATCTAATATATTCTCTCCGATGAGAATGTAATAATAATTTTTTAAATTAAAGGCTATATGCAAAACTTACGTAATCGTTTTCATTACCTGAAAATTTCATTATTTTGTAAGAAATAGTGAACTGGAAGATTTAAAAAAAATTTTATTTTATTCTACTCCATTTGTGTAAACTCTTGTAAGTTGACAATTTTGCATATCACGGCGAAATAAGAAGTACGAGACTATTTTTTATATAATATAAAAAACGAAAAAAAAGTAGTCGAGGTCACTCTCTGTTTAATTTTTTTATCAACATATATAAATATATATTAATATTCTGCATCTGAAAAAGCATAATATAAAAATTGTCGCATAAACTAAGAATCGTGCGAGAGATAGATCATGGTTCGAGATAACGAAGACCACCTGCAGAATTTTCCGAAGCTTTTGGAGCAAAATCTGTACTTGCGATAATCTGCGAGTTTTCGAATTCGCAAGAGGAGAAATGATAATCAGGGGGAACTTGGTTGCGCGCGCAAAGAGAGTCGGTCTCCTACTCTTAGTTACACGGCCATAGAGGTTCAGTTGTGTGCGTCAGTCAGCGTTTCAAATCTGCGATCATTGTCTCACAGTGCTTCTCTTCTCGACTCCTCACCTCCCCTCATCAATGTTTGGGACCAACCCAACTTTCTCAGAAGGACAGAAAGTTCTATCTCTTTCTAACTAATTTATTATGATTAATTAATGAATTAATCTAATACTTAATTCACTTTTTTTCAAATAATACTGTACAGCCAAAAATGTAGTTTTTTTTAGAATTCGATACCATAATATTAAACATCTATACTACCGTACACGCGTATTTCCTATAGTAAAAAAAGCATGGCATGGAAATCTCGAATCGAACTCGAAATATATCGAAATGCAGGCAGCTATGTTTAAATTGAAGGGGACCATGTTTGATATAGAATGGCATTTCATATCATAGAAAGTGTCACGAAAGCGCCCAGCAGATGGCACCGCATGTGAATTTGAAGGCGAAGTAACGTTAACGGCCGCGTAGCGGCCGTCGGCGGCGCTAGTAATTTTAAAATCAATCTAATAATTATTATATTATAAGGTAAAACACCCAGAAACAAGAAACCGATTAGAAAATTTGAATCGGTCTGAGGCTTTCGTGAATCCACATTCTTAAATAATAGGAAATTTCCAATTAGAAATTTATCAAAGGTTTTTATTAAAAGTTTTATTTACTTTGCAAACACAAACTTTACTTATTTATCTTTTATATTCTTGAAATCGGATTGTTGAATTCCGATTTTCAAATACACAACTTTGTTTAATTGGTCAACGGTTTAAAAAATGTTTAATTGGGTGTGAAATATGGCAACATAACCCTAAAAATACCGATCTGATTGAAAAATGTCTAAAAAGAATGAAAAAGATTCTGTTCAATCGGAGTTTTCTGATAAAACTATATAAATTTTGGAAATCGATTGAAATACATCATTCCAATTCAGAAAGACGACTTTTGAATCCGCATTCTTAAACAAATCCAATTCACTAAAGCAGTCGTTTAATCGGTTCTTTTTTCTGGGCAGGTATAGTACATATTTAGTTGACAAAATATAGGGAACAATTTTTTGTAAATATATATTATTTTATGAAAATTGAGTGAGCTTTTAAAATTCATAGAAACTTACATTTTTTGTTGACGCGACGTCTATGCGTAACACCTATGGTTGCATTAGCTGAAGTGCCTACGCACGTTGCGCGCGAATCGTATTACTAACAACTTTTTTTCTAAAATGAGGTTATGTGCACATTTTTACCACGTGAACTTGAACGCTAAAAATTACTAATAGTTGGTAATACGATGCGCACGCACCGTGCCGTAGATGTTACAGCTAATGTAACCGTAGGCGTTACGCATATAAGTCGACTGAATTAAGTCTTTTCTGGAGAGACCTTCAGATAAAAAAAAATAATTTATTAATCGTCTTACTTTGAATGAAGGTCTTTCCCCGAGGGTAGATTTTTTTACCTATTTAAAGAGAAAATTTTTTTATGAAATTATGAGTTCTTGAATTTTTAAAATTAATAAACTGATAACATTGTCAGAAAATACGTTAAATATGACGTCTTGATATGAGTGTGATATTTTTAAGAATAAACTTTATGATTTTGTGACATAAATTTTAAGACAGTTTGCGAGAAAGAAAGAAAAGTTATATCATAATCAGAAATGAGAAGATAAATATCTATATTATAAATTATAAATCTATCTACATTGTTATGTTCTGGCGATATCACATCGTCAACGAACATATTATATATAGTTGTCAGGCACAGATATATCGCTAGATAGCTACTAAAATAATTAAAATTTTTCTTTTTGGTTAGGCTAATTCCACATAAAAATCTATCTACACTGAGAAAAATGGATCATAAAACTTAGATGTTAAAAACTAGAGTATAGTATCCGGTAACATAAAATATATTAATGTATATGGTCTATAAGTTTTAACTAATATATAAGGCTGAACATAATCTCTAGATGTTAGATTTTTATAATCTTCAGCAATTAATTCGTAACATATGAAGATAATAAACGCCCGTAAAGTGTCATGGCGGACATGGGTCACCCATGTGTTTTGCTCTTTTCGCAAATACGTGAACGTTTTGTCTCGGACTTTGCATAGATAATTGATTATTAACAAGTTCGTTCATTGGAATCCGATTTTGGGAGAAGTAAATATTATAATTATTAATATCAGAATTGCGGTAAGTGATATTTTTTGCTTTAGACTATGTAAAATGTAGATTAAAATCTTAGTGTTGGTACAAATGTTAATACCTTGGATTATAAATATTAATATTGTGGATTACAAATTTTAACATTTTGGATTACAAATGTTAAAATTTATATTCGATTAAGTTTATAATCTAAGATATTATCTGATAATATATTTTTGTTAACATCTAGAGATTATGGTTTTTATAATCTAGATTGCTGTCCCATAGTTAATAGTCCAAGATTATACCTAGTAACATATTTTTCATTACCGTTTACAATCCATTTTTCTCAGTGTATCTGCAGTATCTATCTATAAACATCTATATCAATAGTTTATAAAATATGAAAATTTTTAAAAATATGAATTATCATTAAATATAATATTTAAAAAAAAAGAAAGGCAGATTTTTTTAAAGACGAAGATTCGATTTAAAGTTAATTTATATTTTACGCAAAGTAGCGAACGATTCGAATTTGTTTTTGTTATTTTTAAATTTAATAAAAGATGTTTACTGTAATCTATACATATAATTACAACATGTTTCTTACTTGATAAAACAAGAGTAGGTTCTTTTATAGTGCAAAAAGCAAATATATTAAATTTAAAAGATTTAATACATTTAGAGTTGAATGAATGGTTAAGTGGTGTTTCGCTTTCTAAAGAATATCACGAAATTTACAGTTTTATAGTAATATTTAAAACTAAAAGTTAAATAATTTATTATGACTAATTAATAAATTAATTTAATAATTAATGAATCGGTTATTTAAAATAATATAGTATGTACAATTATAATTGTGATACTTTTTATAGAAAATAAGACCAGAGTGAAACATAAATAGTTTAAAGAAATAGTTTGTTTTAAACATTAATAGTAGTTAATTTTGAAAACAATCTAATGAATATTATTTTTTAAAACACAAAACAGATGTAATAATTATTTAGTATATAGAATATATAAAGAAAATATTTTTATAAATGGTAGGAAAGAAGAAATAAAATATAATAAATTATAAAATTTGAACAGAAAGTAAATACGTGGCTATAAAATCTTCTGTTGATTCTACGAAGATATAAGTGTTTTGATTAGCTAATTTCATTGGCCAAGGGTCCAATCGATAAAGTCTATATCTGTCATTTTTTACAGGGAAAAAAAGTAGGGCTGTGGCAGGGACGTTACTCCTTATGACAGCTGAACGTATAGCTAAAAACGAATGAGGGAATATAGGGATATCCTTATATCAATATTCTTACATCAATCAAAGCTGTTATGTTCTGGCGATATCACATCGTCAACGAACATATTATATATAGTTGGCACAGATATATCGCTAGATAGCTACTGAAATAATTAAAATTTTTCTTTTTGGTTAGGCTAATGCCACATAAACTGTTGCCAATATTATACGATATAAAAAGGATTTTATTCTGTTGAACCGAAGTTACACATATTTCTTATGAATACAAATATGTGTACAAAGCGAAAAATTTTTATACTTTTATTGTTTTTTTTTTCATTAAGTAAATGATTAAACATCCCTAGCCAAAGCTTGGGATTGAAATTCATTCCGAATCAATCCGAAGTTTTCCGAATCATTTCACAATTTTAATCCGAACGAAACAGTTTCATTCCGATCTAATCTGAATGAATCCGCTAATCCAAGTTAATACAAACTTTCAATCCGAATAAATCCGGTCAAACCGAATGAATCCGAATTTATGACAATTTTTCGTAATCGTTCGGATTGATTCGGATAGACCAGATTATTTCGGATTGAAATCTTTCCTTGGATTAGATCGGAAAAAAATTATTTGGTTCAGATACAAATTCTGTAATGATTCGAATTGATTCGGAATGAATTTCAATCCGAAGTTTTTTCTAGGCATATTAAGATCATATTTTAAAATTATCATTTTACAGAAAATAAGAAAAATAAAATATTTGTGTTGCTCTGTAAACAAACATTTATATTTTGTTTCTAAAGACAGTAATTTTACTAGCTCAATAATTAAGAAAAACTATTTTCACGGGAAATATTTAACTCTAACCTGAACTATCATTTAAAAACACTTTATAACATTAATTCGTAGGCATTTGTAAATATACCTATTACAACGAAAGTCAAATTGACGATACCTAACAAATAAATTCTTGCGGAGAGCAAATTATTTACTAACTCTAAATTTATCAATAAATTAAATTAGAGTTAATCATAATTTCTTTGTTCGCCTGGAATTAATATTTTTCCGTGTGTCACAGGAACTTGACGATCGTATATTATTTTCCTATTATAAATAAATATTTTATAATCCCTTAAACCTTAATATCATCATACTTTAAATGTCTAAGTGTCTGCGAATCAGTATCTGTATATTTTGCTTTCACGACCTTTAAAGCTTTTATTAGAATGTTTGGTGTAAAAATGGAGGGTTCCATTTGCCCTCTTTTCGCGAGATGAATTGCGTTTTCCAGTGTCTTCATTTCCGTCTCCCAGAACTGAAATGAAGTATTTATTTAATCTACTTGGATGAATGATAGGTTCACATTCTTCAAATTAAATTGATCTGGAAAATTTGATCCAAATGGTGATTCGTATATTTCACAATGAATGTTAAAATAATCATGGCCATAATGATACTGTGCAAAGCAAAATAACATTTTTTAATAAATACATATTATAACCTTTTTAATTTATTTTCAATATATTATTAACCAAATATTAATTTACTAAAAGGTTACTAGGCACCTGAACTTACTACTTTGCTTAGGCGCTTATTTTCACTCAATTTAATTTTATGGACACCAGGTTATTTTTATACTCTCAAAAATAACCAAAAGAGGTTCAATTGATTTTAAAACGAATTTAATAATTATTACTATCCAGTCTAACTCAACAAGTAGAGGGGTCGAGATAAGGGGATTCATGATTTACCAATGAAAATGAGTCATTTATGATTTTACAATAAACATAGTATTCAATTTATTAACTGAATATAATTCAAGATAGGATTACGCCCATTTTCGTAATTTACGACAATGGTCATTACAACTTAAATCATTAGATTTTCAAATACAATAGATATTAGAGTTTTGACTCTCAATTTAAAAAATTAGTGTAAACAATATTTAATAAACTATTCATGTGAAATTATTAAAATATAATCACTATTAAATTAAATCAATTTCAAATATTTAATCTATTTCCAAAATGGCGGTTGAAACAGATCATAAATTATGTAACACGTCATTTTGGAAACTTAGCAACTACGACTAATTCAAACATAAAAGATAATAGTAATCATTTTCAAGATAATCAAATAAACAAGATAACAAATGATCTCGGACGGAGTCCAGAAACAAAAGAGAATTTCACAAAGGATAAAGCGAAAGACATACCTCAAAATAACTTTCGATTATAATCTTTTTAAATCAAAGGCAACGCCTATTTAAATATCCACACTTTTGGAATTCACGCCCAATCAATAACCAATCTTATGCCTCCTTAGCAAGGTAATATCCAATAGTGATAAATATAATAAATTAGGGCTTTCTCAATATAAAATACAAAAGTTTCTATAAACTGATTGACAGCACAAGTGCAAAGAAAGACAGTCAAGAACAGAATGGCGATTAGAATTTCGCCTTCCGTCTTGTCGGTAAGCGGACGGAGATGACGTATGAGCGACGCTCATTAAAGTTTCAGCCGATTGGCTGTTTAGAGTCTGTCGCTCAGCGAATGAAATGCGCTACGCCGATTGGCTATCGTCCGTAGTAATGTCCAACACTTAGTTCACTTCACTCCCATCGCATGACCACAGAGTATGGGTGGACACTGCGCCAAATTCAAATGATGATACGCTGAGGCTTCCTTCTAGGTGACTGGCTTGGAAATTAAACGAACGACCAATATGTAAGCTAAATTATCCTCCAAATTACAGAATAGAGCCAGCCGGCCCTGGGGCACCTAGGTGAATAAATAATAAAGCGATTATTGGAATTAGTATTACATTCCAATGACCAATGATGTCCCAGTCTGGTTGAGTTTCGAAATAAGTTCACAAGAGATACTTGATTGGTCAATATGGTATGGAAATACCACCCAATCAAGTGAGTAAATATGATTCCGTACTCGACTTTATTTAATTTAGTGAATTTAGTAACTTATAGGTTAGTTCCTCGTACATGATAGGATATCATGTTACAATATGTAATGAGATCGTGGTCATAAAATAAATTAGATTTTTTTGAAGATTGAATGTGTCCGTGCTCATCCTTGCTGGAAGTAAAGAAATATAAAGAGATAGATATTTGGAGATAGAATTTTTCTATCTCTTTCAAGTATCCTTTTTGCATTCCCAAACCGCTATTCCTTTCTATCCAACATTGTATCCCCGTGTCCGGTCTATCTCTGTTTCTGGTTATTATCTATCTCTTCCTATCCCCCATTCTATCTCTATTTCTGATAATGTCTACCTCTTTCTATTTCTTAGTCTATTTATTCGCTTAGTCGACTGAGATAGCGACCGACTTAGTAATTATGCGGTAAAAACCAATATCATTCTTCCACGCTTATCTCTTTGAATCCCCTTTTTTCTATCCTTTTTTATCTCTTGTCTATCCCCGTCTATCTCTTTCTATCTCCATCTCAGTGCACATCAACGCCTACCTCATTCATTTTCCACTTCTTCGTCTCTTTCTATCTTTTATCTATCCCAGACTATATCTTTCTATCCCTCTGCTAATCACCGTTTTCTCCTATCTCTTTCAATCTCCTCTTTTCTATCTCTTTTAATCTCCAGTTCTCTATTTCTTACTATTTCACTCTCATTTTTTTGAATATAGTCTTTTCTATCCTTCTCAAAATCCTTTTCTATCCTTTTTCTAAATATATTTTCTAAATGAATTTGAATGGAAAAGAGTTTAGAACAAAGAAAAAGACATTCAAAAAGATAAGTTTAGAAATAGGTTGGGATAGAAATCAGGGAACTGAAACTAATAGCAGTAAATGTCGATAGACAAGGAAATAGAAAGAGATAGATGAGGATACGGGAGAGATTGAAACGTATAAAAAAGTGGAGATTGAAGATTTTGAGAGAGAAAAAAAAAATTAGAGCGAATTTTGATTGACAAATATAGAACGGTATAGACGATAATAGGAAAGATAGACAGGAATAATGAAGTGGACATTAAATGAGATAAGAGCAAATTTTGATGGACAAGGGGACAGAAAGGGATAGACAAGAATAGGCGAGAAATAGGAAGGAAAAAAGATATGGGAAGAGATAGGCGTGGATGTGAATTAAAATGGAGGTAGAAAGGGAGAGAAACCTGGAACTTAAAAGTGAATTTAGATAGAAAAGTGAGGATTGAAAGAGATAGGCGTTGATGTGGATTGAGATGGAGATAAAAAGAGATAGGCGAGAATCGTCAAAAATAGAAAGAGATAAGAAAAGTGGGGATTGAAAGAGATAGGTGGAGATGTGGATTGAGATGGAGATAGAAAGAGATAGTTGGAGATAGACAAGAAATAGAAAGGGATAGAAAAGAGGAAATTCAAAGAGATAAACGTGATGTGGAATAATATTGGGACAGAAAGAGATAGACGGGGATAGACGAGAGATAGAAAGGGATTAACAACCTTTATCCCTTTCTATCTTTGAGAAAGAAGGAGATAGAAAGGGGTAGGATTTCTATCTCTTTACTTCCAACAGGGTCAACCTCCCGCCTTAAAAAAATATAAAATATTTTCGCCTTTCCTATTTTATTTATTTATATTGTCTTAAAAGATTTGCGACCCACTTGTAAGTTAGAGCAGGACTTGTTCAATCTATTCTAGATATACCCACTTTAAAGACCATTGTCTTTAAAGTGGGTATTCCCTTTACGCTGTGGTAATAACGTTATTCGAGATCGTAAATTCTTTTTATAAAAGAAATCAGGATGAATTTTACGATTGGTTTATCGAGTATCGTCGTTGTCGAGAAGGATAGTATTTCCTTATCGTAAAGCTTCCGTTCGACCGTGATTAATCGCCTGGCATATAACTAAGCGCTTTAGACGAGTTTACGATTAGTAGTCTGCTTATTTGTTGCTAACAATGGGAAAAAAGTTTTAGAAGTAATAAAAAGGTGAGTACGCTCAGAAATTACAAGAGTTAAATGTATGTGCTAGGTTTCAATAAATTTTCATTACTTTACAACACACTAGTTTTTTCATTCCTTCGTAAATTAAGCTGCTAAAGTTAGAAAGCCGACATATTAATTTTATCACTTTTAATTTTACCCCTTGAATTTTCAAGTAAAAAGAAGATTCAGGCAACGCTGAAACTTCATATTTACCATCCTATATTCAATTAAGATTAATGGTTATCGGATATGCTTATTTTTTCTATTTGAAGCTCCTGCCCGTGTAGAAATAGTCCGGTTTGACCCGGCCAGAAGAAGGTTTCTGGCCGGAATCCGACCGGGTCAAACTGGGATAGTTGCCCGACCGGGATCTGACCGGGTTCCGACCGGGACCCGGTCGGGCTAAACCGGGACACACCTGATTTAGCCCGGTTTACTATTTATTAATTCCCCAGCCGGGATCTGACCGGGTTCCAACCAGGATCCGGCTGGGCCAAACCGGGCCACACCTGATTTAGCCCGGTTTATTTTTCGTAATTCCCCGGCCGGGATCTGTCCGGGTTCTAACCAGGATCCGGCCGGGACAAACTGGGCCACACCTAATTTAGCCCGGTTTATTTTTCATAATTGCCCGGCTGGGATCTGACCGGGTTCCCACCGGAACCCGGTCGGGACAGTCGAAAAGTTATTTTCATTAAAAACTGTATGACATTAATTTACTGGTTAAAGATCAAATTTCAAATACTTGTGCTAAAAAATGTGTGACGTGTGGTTCAGTTACGCCGCGCAGTGTGATTGGGGTGATTGGACAGACAACAATATTAGCAGACGACAAAAATGATGCAGAAGTATAAGGATCATAACCTTAAAATCAGTTAAAGAAAAAAATGGACCCGGAGAAAAGGAAATTAGTCCGCGATCAAAATCGCTTTGTGAAAACATGAAACAGATTTTTTGAAAAACTATCTTCTAATTTACAATTATTTACTGCTATACATATCGTATTTATGTGTACAAAATTAAAAAAAGTTATTGATTTTCTATTGGGA